>MU183774.1:18732-46210 GCA_016904865.1 Pissodes strobi
AGCCCCTTTTTCAAAATATTTGGAAAATAGGGACCTCACAAAGGTGGCCCCATTTTAGGACTGTGCATCTAGTTATAGTTTAGCGAGAATCTCTTACTCACGTAGCTTCTTTCATTAGGAATAAAATCTTCTGATAAATCAATAATAATAAAGTTTCCCATATAACATGTAATTTTCTACCACACTCCCAGTGGGGCACCCTGTATGTAGCAGTCGTAGAAAAAGTATAGTGTGCTACACGTGCTGAAAAGACTTTTCATCCTCATGAGACTTCTCAGTCTCATTCGTGTGAAAAGTCTTATTTTCAGCACTTGTTGCACAATATACTATTACAATATCTCGTATGACTTCTATCTTCTATAACAAAACTTCAATTAGCGAGACACGCCTGATGACACTCTAGCAAGTATCGTATAGAGTCTGGCGTCTAAAACTAAATATAAACAATGTATGCAGCAGTTAAAAGGGGGTGCTGAAAGGCATAAGTACCTTAAGGAATACATTGCACGGGTTATCTTAAGGTATCACTGCTGTATAAGAATTATAAGATTTGAATCAGTTTGAAAGTTGAAAGTACCGAATAATCAGCTGGGGTGTTAAAATAAAATGATGAGGTATTGTGAGACGAATTTTAAAACTTATTCTTAGCCAGAGTTCTTTTGAAGAAAGTTCTATTTCTATTAAAGACTGCAGAAAAAAATAACCCGCTAAAGTGTGATTACCAAGTGACTTAGTGGCGAAGCGTAGGAGTAGACAAGGTAGACACTGTCTACCCAAAAATTGTCGTTTATTTGCCATTCATTTATTTGGTGAAATTGTACTAACTGTTTAATTACCATTTTAAAAAACCGTAATACACAAACCACCACCGACTTGCTCTCCTTATATGTGTATGAATCTCCAATCGAAATACAAACCGCCTAATTACAATTTAGACCCCAGGAAGACATTTCGAGATCTGTCTGCCGAACTATTCAAACACCCATCAGGCAGGCAGGCGCCAGGCTGCGAGTCAGAGCTCAGCGTATGTCCGCGATTTTCACGGGCGCGAAACACTATACGCTTTATCTACCATATTTTTATTATGCTGCTTTTACGGCAACGTTTGATATGGTCGGCTGCAATATTTCAAAGTTGAAACCGTTATCAAAGTGAAACGCCCTTTTTTAATTAAGCATGTTCCAGTATAGCTAGAGGGTTGAAATTTTCGGACATGAAGCCGGGGTACACGCGGTGCCTCTGTGTTACCGGGGTATCAGTGGGTGATGACCCGGATAACCAAAAATTTTCGAAAAAAAATGGAAAAACCTAAAAAATTGTTAGGAACGTTAATAAAAGTATTATAAAACGAAATAAGGAAATAAAAATAATATAAAAAGTTAGAGAAACGCGACGAAAAAAGGCGCAATAGTTCAGCTGCGAGGTCGGGGATGATAAAAATGGGAAGAATAAGAATACTTTATGAAAAAAAAATCAAAAATTTGGGAAATATTGAAAAAAATATCGGAAAGTTATTAAAATTATTATAAAACGAAATAAGAAAAAATAATAATGAACAAAAACAAAAGATTGGTCGGAAAGTTAACGAAAGTATTATAAAACCAAATAAAAAAGAGAATTATACAAAAGAGGAAAAAAATGGTCGGAAAGCTAATAAAAGTATTATAAAACGAAATAAACAAAAAATAATAATAAAAAAAAAGTTAGAGAAACGTGGTTTTCTGCGAATATAAAGTTGAAAAAAAATGTCGAAACCGGGGGCAAAGGTTGAGAATTAAAAAAAAAAACTCAATTCGTAATATGTCTTTCAGAAGTTTCACTTCAGTTGTGTGCTTATAAAGGTGAGGCACATATTTTTTTATATTTTAATTAGTATATATCATTGTTTTATTTCATAGGGTTTATGAAATGGAGAAATATGAGTTGATAAACATTTTTTGACATTAACATCGATTTTTATTATCTTTGTCTACCCAAACAAAAAATTCACGCTTCGCCACTTTCACTGACTTAACACTTAATTTCTTATGGCTGTTGAAAAAAGCGAGAGTAAATACAAAAGTTTGGCGTAGGGATGGAAGATAATTATTATCGCTGTATCTAAAACACTCATGTTGCGCTACCGATTCTCGATGTATTTACCATCAATGTCATATGTCAGAAACATCGACGATTAACACATAGAACATTCGATGTTTTATTAAAGATTCTTGTTTTCTTTTGGAGTGCCGTTGGCCGGCTGGGAACGGGAGTGATTTGAGGATCGATGAAACGGAAACGAGGAATAGAAAAAGTGGCACCAGTAAAATTAAATAGATTTATAGGATGTAGCCTGAGAGTGAATGAGTTATTACATAATTGTCAAGAGAAACAAGTAAAAAATGAGGTCTGGTCACAAGAATCTGGGGACAGCTGTGCAACCCTGAGCAGAGTAATGTGGGTTGCCTAAATTCACTTTTCGCATGGCCCTCCGCTCGCTCGGCTCGCTACGGGGGCTCAAGAAAAGAAACTAACCAAGTGCTAACCCAATCTAACACAAGACATACCGATAATGAATAAAAAAAACGGCTTAGAAATATAACCTTAAAAAAAATAATAAAAAAAGCGACGCGGGGTTTGAACCCTAGTCGTCGAAGTGAAGGCCAACCTTGCAGACCTCTAGACCACCAGAGTATATACAGACGACTGGTTGTATCGCGAAGTACATGAAAACAGTTGACGGCTCAAAGTTGCATGGCTGTCCCCAGACATAAATGGTCTGGTCCTATCACTGAGGTTAAGCAACGTCGGGCGTGGTTGGTACTTGGATGGATGACCGCTTGGTTTAGTTTTATAAAGTTTTCACTTCTACCGTGCATGAACTGCAAACATGAATTTTTCTTTCTTTATTTGGTCTTCGACAAGCTGTCAATTTAAAAATTTTGGATTACTGTAAGCCAAGCAGTATTCGGTAATCAATAATGTATAACGATATTTGAACTACTATGGAAGACAGTCCCGGCATTACTCGTGGTGTGGTGCAGCGTTGTCCACCCTAAATCTACCGATTTGGAAAATAAATCTAGCTATTTTTGTTATAGGTAGGTATGTTTTTCTTTTATTTCGATCATATATATAATTTTAAAAGGGTATAGATAGTATACAATAAATAAATACGAGCATACTGTATTTTAATGTCCATTTAATAATCTTATTATATTGTTACCTTTTTCCAGTCGGCTCTGAACGAAATTACAACTTTTAGTCTTTCAAACTAATAGTCTCTTTATTCTCTACCACTGTTTACAATTGAACACACTAAATTACTCTTATAATTTTGCAACTAATAGCTCTTTACAATTTAACACTCAATGATTAACTAACTATCATTCGTCTTAGGTCTGCTCCTTATATACCGATCTCAAATCTATCACGAATACTCGAGAACTAATCCGAGGCCACTCTATATGATTATCGACCAGGCCATCGAGATACTTCCAGCGTTCCTGATCGTGAATATTCGCGGCTTGCGGCCGGCCGGCTGGCGATGACTCATACATACACGCGGTACGCTGCAAGGCCAGTTCTATAGGGTAGCACAAAAACATTCGTATGGTTGTTAGTCGTGACAATATCCACAACCATTTAATAATAGACACATAATATTTATGAGAGTAAGAACATTATTATTCAACTTGGCGAAAAAAATAAAGCAAGTTCGAATTTCTTGGCAATAAATTGAGACTCTGTATAAACGTAGCTTTCTGCCTGTACATGCTTAACTTGCCAAACCCTTTTCAAATGTTTATTGTATAAATGATTCTTAATTCTGGAAGGATCAATAATAGATATTTTGAAATATGGCTACTTAGGTTTTGCTTGCGTTACCCAAGTATCAAGATTTTCACAGTATCGCATATTCCCATATTCCTATTATCTAACATCATTCAAACTTTCTGCATTAGGGAAGTACCACAGTAATGTACATGTATATTTTTATCAAAATAACCTATACACGTTTGTCTCTTCACGCAGTCTAAAAGCTTTTTACTTTCCCGGAGTGAGAAATTTAATTATAGCCTCTCTTTTTATGTGTTAAAAATGTTGAGTTCCTGTAATAGTCAAAGTAGTGAACCTAAAAGAATAAAAATGCAAAGACAAAAGGATAAATAGGAAGCATTGCCCTAAATTTAAAAGGTGATTACAAAAAAGTAAAATAGGTGATTAATTTCCATTATGCAAATATTGTGTCATCGACATAAATATAAAAACCGTTGGCAATCTGAAATTAACTGATTTGGTCCATGCGAAAGTCCGTCCAGTATCATAGAGAACCTCTATATGAACCTTGGAAGCCGGTAGATTACCGGACCGTTCGGCTCGATTTCCCCAGTTGCAATTTAAACATTCCCCAAATTTAGGATATTTTGAAAAAAACCACAAAAAAATTATTTTTTGTATTCGTAGATTATGATTTGTTATTTCTGGATTTTAATAATTTTTCATGGCTAAAATATTTTCCTAATATCTCTAAAATACCCCCATAATAAGCCCTATTACAAATAAAGCCACAAAACATAATATTTAGTACAAATAAAAGCTATGTACTTTATCTAGGAACATTTTTATTTTTCAAATGAAAGAGTTATAACAGTAAAAACCGGACTAAAAAAGAAAAGGTGCATGCTTAAGACTATACGATAGGAGTGAAAACTCCAATAAAGCGATATTAAAATCTGAATAAAAAAAAAAGAAAGAAAACTTAACTTAAAATCCCCTGCTATTACCCAGGTAAATATCGTTTCCCCAGCAGAAATCCCCAGAAAAAAATATCCCCGAAAAATACCTCAAAGAAAAAAACCCTAATGTGGCAACTCAGACAAATAAGCTGTGCCGGTAATTTCTTAGGACATTATTTTTTATTGCATTGTTTTATTTTTCTTCATATTTTTTTGAAACAAATTTTTGTTGAAGTTTCTTAACTAATAAATTTCTTCTGTTATAATGTTTGTTCTTATTTTTCAAACCTACCGGTTTTTTCTGGCATCTATCGATTTTATAACATTGTTATTTAAATGAAAAATACAGTTACCTGCATACATAGTAATAAAAATATCGTTAAGATAAAATATCGATGTTTTGAGCTTAATAACTTTTGAACCCTGATATTTACCTTTGATGTTAACATCGACGTTGAACGACTGATCGATGTCCCATCCGTTTGATCGTAGCACCATCATTGCAAATAAAGACTTAATAGATATGAGGATAATAGACATGAAACTATAGATAAAATCAGACTAAGATGAAGATACTCTACCTGAAAAATGCGATCCCCGTACTTTTCAGCGGTACGCCAAAAGTATTCACCGAACCCCATTTGAACGTTGTCATCAACTATTGGACCCTTGAGTATTTTTTTGCTCATTTTTGCGTTTTATTGATGTGGGCAAGGAAACAAGTTTTCACTGAGAAGATGTTAACGAAATATAATAAGCGTTTGATAAGAATAAATGTATTAACTGGATAGTCGTTACTACGTTTTAATCATATTATTGTCGCCACTAAATAGCAAGATTAACTTTCGAGTGCCATTGATATCGAAACGAAAAAGGAGGATCCAAAGTATAGCTCGCACACCTGCCTATAAACAATTAAGATATAGGACGGAACGCTTGAACTTACATAATCAAAAAAATATACATTTTTATTCAGACAGGGCCGGATTAAGGGTCCGAGGCGCCCTAGGCTAGTCGGTTCTCGGCGCCCCCCTCCCCCCCCCCCCCCTTCATGTTAATGTTTTTGATAGTTTGCTTTTACTGCACTAATAAAAATCGTCTCTTAACAAAAATTAAAACAAATTTGTTGGAAAAAAAATACAACTTTATTTTTCGACATTTCATTGAAGCAATAGGTCTGTCTCACTTGGTGTTTCACTCTATTTAGTGTTAAAACGATCTTTCGCCCGAACAATTTGCAGCATGGATTCTTAAAAATATTTTTATTGCGACACCACATTATAAATATTTATAGAAACACTTCTATTTTGGTATCGAGGCTGAAGCATTCGCCATCAGCTGCGGGCTTACTCAAATTGTAGACGAACCAACTCGAATCTCAGAGAGGGGCGAATTCGCCGCCCTCCTGGATCTTTTTCTAACCACCAATCCTGACCAGTACACAGTTACAGTTGGTCCGCCATTAGGTACTTCCGACCACAAACTTATTACAACGGTTTGTGAATTGCCACTCATACAGAAGGATCCACCATTGCCTCGCAAAATCTGGCATTACAATTCTGCAAACTGGGACGATCTGAGGGAGTTCTATCTAGATTTTCCTTGGCTCGGCGTCTGCTTTGGCGCTGACGACCCGTCAGTCTGCTGCGAAAAGATCACGCAAGTAATCTCCTCAGGAATGGAAGCATACATCCCAAATTCCATCAAGTTACCATCAAAAGGAAAGCCCTGGTTCGGCAAAAGATGCGAAAGAGCTGTGGGTAGGAAACAGCAAGCCTACAAGTACTGGCAGCAAAATCAGACCGCTGAAAATCGCAATTATTTTGTCGAAGCGAGAAACGAATGCAAGCGTGTTATCGACGAAACTAAGAACAAACACAATCAAAGGATCAGGAATAAACTTTTACAATGCCCCAGTGGCTCCAGGAATTTCTGGTCGGTAGCAAAGGCAGTAAGTAAAAACTTTACAAAAACGTCTCTCCCCCCTTTGACGGACGAACGTGGCATCACGGCGACTACAGCCAGGGAAAAAGCAAACATGCTCGCCAAAATGTTTTCTTCGCACTCTACCTTAGACGTCCCCTAAGGCAAGACTCTCCCCACCTTATCGAACATCAACACTACCATGGCAGAAGTCAAATTTCATCACCGTGATATTCGTAAAATCCTTAAAAATCTTGATACGCAAAAGGCATCAGGACCGGACGGAATACCTGCCATCGTGTTAAAGAACTGCGCCAACGAACTAACACCCGTTTTTTCCAGGCTTTTTTCTCTGTCTTACGGAAAAGGGATTTACCCATCTTCTTGGAAAGTCGCTCGAGTGCAACCTGTTCCAAAAAAAGGCAAGAAAACCACGCCCTTAAACTATCGTCCAATTGCCTTGCTTCCAATAATCTCCAAAGTCATGGAACGTGTAGTCAATCAGCAACTGCTCAAGTACCTCGAGAACAACAAAATAATCAGCGATAATCAATACGGCTTTCGCAAAGAGAGATCGACAGGAGATATATTGGCCTATGTCACTCATATATGGAGTAGGGCAATTGAGAACTACGGAGAGTCTCGAGCGATTGCGTTGGATATTTCAAAGGCATTCGACAGAGTTTGGCATGACGGACTGCTCAACAAACTACCGTCATTCGGACTGCCAGCCTCTCTCTGCAGCTGGCTAGCTGGCTTGCCAGTTTCCTTAAGAGCCGATCTGTGCACGTTGCAGTCGATGGACACATCTCGGACACATTCACCATCAACGCGGGCGTGCCTCAGGGCGCAATACTTTCACCAACTCTGTTCCTCATCTATATTAATGACCTGCTGACCGAAACAAATAATCCTGTTTACAGTTTTGCAGATGACAGTACCCTTGTCTCCCACTTTAGATCAGAAAAACCCTTACCAGCGACTGAGACTCATCACCGCAGACAGGAGCAGATTACAGCAATTAATCAAGACCTGGAGAAAGTTCAAACTTGGGGCGACCGAAATTTGGTCCAGTTCAATGCAGCAAAGACCCAAGCAGCCACGTTTACCAAGAGGGCCAATACAGCGGGCCCTGACATTATTATGGCAGGGTCGACCATTCCTTCATCCTCGTCAATCGGACTGCTGGGTATCTCGGTCAACAGCAATATGTCCTGGCATGACCACGTTGCTAACATCGCAAAATCAGCCTCCCAGAAGCTTGGTGCGCTATTTCGCAACAAAAAACTCTATACACCGCAGCAGTTGCTCTTGCTCTACAAAGCGCAAATAAGACCGTGCTTAGAATATTGCTCACATATCTGGGGTGCCGCACCAAAGCACACCCTAAAGCTGCTGGATTCCATACAGAAGAGAGCAGTGCATCTCGTCGGCGACCCGGAGTTGACCCGGAATCTAGATAGTCTGGAACACCGCAGACATGTAGCCGAGATATCTCTGTTTTACAGATACTTTCACGGCAGATGTTCCCAGGATTTGGCCCGCCTCATCCCGCCCCTGGCAGCTCCTGTCAGACAGTCACGACAGACGGCAAGAGCGCACCAGTTCGTCGTACAACTAGAAACTCCTAGAACATCGCTTTACAAGAACTCCTTTGTCTGGCGCACTGCATCACTGTGGAACTCACTCCCAGAACATCTGTTTCCCACTAATTACAACTTACAAATATTCAAGAGCCGTGTCAATCAACATCTTCGCACACACACCGCTCGTCGAGCGCCATAGGGTCTCCCTTTAGTGTGTGTGCCACTGCCATAAAAAAAAAATGACTGCATACTGTATCCAATAAAATTTAAAAATATAAATATCCTATCTGTATAAATGTGGCAAGAGCATAAAATTATTCCTCAAGTCCCGACTGCCTTTCATTTTTTTGCCAGGATTGAGAAGCGGCCTGCGTCGTTTTTGTTGGAAATAAATAGTATATTGTGCAACAAGTGCTGAAAATAAGACTTTTCACACGAAAGAGACAGTTTGGTGACACGAGCCGTAGGCGAGTGTCATAAAGTCTCATAAGTGTGAAAAGTCTTTTCAGCACGTGTAGCACACTATACTTTTTCTACGACTGCTATTTACAGGGTACCCCACTGGGAGTGCGGTAGAAAATTATATGTTATATGGGAAACTTTTTTATTATTGATTTATCAGAATGAAAGAAGCTACGTGAGTAAGAGATTCTTCTAAACTATAACTGGGGGCACAGTCCTAAAATGGGGCCACCGGTGGGTCCCTATTTTCCAAATATTTTGAAAAAGAGGCTCTGGGGGCGAAGTCCTAAAATGAGGCCCCATGGAGGCCAAATCCTAGAATAGGGCCTATGATACTGGAGTCCCATTTTTACAGATTTAGGAACGGAGCCCCCCGTGGGCGAAGCCCTAACATTGGGCCCCAAGCCTTAAAAGGGGTCTGGTATATCCATTTTTTACAGTTTTGCAAAAAGGGGCTCTTGGGGGTGAAGCCCTAAAATTGGGCCCCCTTCTTCAGAGATCTGGGAATGGGACACCTGAGGGCGAAGCTCTAAAACGAAGACGAAGCCCTTTAATCTAAATACCCGAATGAGCGAGTGAAAAGTATACTTTGCACACGCCTTGTGCAAAGTATACTTTTCAATTCAAATTCATATTTTATTTTCGGTCTGAATATTTCATAACTTTTTGGCACCCCCGGTTGCTTTATTTCGATCTCCGGCTGATTTTTCATAACTTTTTGGTACCGCTGCCTGGCTGGGAATCTCATATCTTTCGACGCGACCGGTTGTAACTTCTGGTAATATACGATTGGCAACATTGGGTAGTAGAAATGGGCTATTTCCCATAATTGCTGCTGTCGATTTCGATCTTTAAATTTTATCACTTCGTTTAGGAACATTTTCTAGTATTTCTTGAACAATTTAATTTCAGAGCATTAATTGTTTGTCGTTTTACCATCATAATAAACGAGAACTAAGTCTTTAATTATCAATAATTATTCCTTGTATCGAATCACTTGGCATTTTCAGCTCATCACTTCTTGCTGATCTAACGTAGTTTTTAATCTCGTGTACGGAGAAAGGCAAATTGACTGAAACGAATAGAGAGTTCTTCTAGAAATACCTTTTGGTGAGCAGAGAAGCTTTCTGTTTTAGTGCAGTCATAGAGACTCAACATTTAGTATTGTGATTTAATACTACCCCTTCTTTGGGGATATATTGTGTTGTTTTCTGTTTGTGTTTTGACACGACCGGTTTATCGAGATTTAACTACTGCACTAGAAGCTTCCGAGCTCTTCCTACTAAACCGAGATCGTCGACTCCTAGCAACCCTCACACACTAGCGAGGGTTCTATTACCGGGCTACAAGTCCTTTCTCCGGGCCAATTCAATCGCCTGGCTACAGATCCTATCTCCAGGCTACACTAGATCCAATCTTATCTCCAGACCAATTTTATTGCCGATTGCTGGTTCTACCCTCGGGGCCAGTGCCATAGCAGTACAAACAAGTGCCCGGCGCCTTCATCAGAGTTCGACCGGATCTAAGAGGTATCATTTTATAATAAAAGAAGAAGCTTAAGCTTATTTATTCATTTATTTTTCTGTCCGACTGATATAATCGCTCTTATTCCTTTAATATAAATCAAGCATTGATCGCCAAGCTCTAAAATAGCTCTCATTCATTTTATTTTTCATTTGCTTATCTGACCGATTATTATAATCGCTCTTAATTTTCCTTTTTTTTATATAAATCAAGCATTGACAATCGAGCTATAAGATAGTTTTCAGTAATTTTATTCTTTTTTTAATTCATTTATCATGTCAGTTATTTAAGTATTGTGGCCATTTATTACTACCTACTATTCCAGTCCAGAGAGAGTCACCAAAAATACTTCTCCAGTCGTTCCCCGAAGAAAAATTTTTAAGCAGCTTGACGTGTCCTGAGCGACTAGATTCCTCTAATCCTGACGCCAGGTTTAGTATGGTTCTTATTAATGTTGCCTCATTACGAAATAAAACTGATGAATTGTTTTTGTTTCTGGAGGAATCAGGGTTCCCCCAAGTTGCAATTACAGAGCACTGGCTGAGTGAGAATGAACCGCTTTATGTTGAAAAGTACTCCACAATAGCCAGATATCATCGGAAAAACTCGGCTCATGGGGAACACTGACTCTTTCCTTAAACGAGGGTTTTTTCCCTGTAACTAAATTGATGATCTCCAATCTGATAACTACTTAGAATTTGCCATTGTATACAATAAGAACTTTGATTTACACATAATTTGTATATATAGAGCGCCAAATTCCGATGTGCAATTGTTCTTTAATAACCTGCTAAGTTTGCTAGACGGTCTGCCGGTGAAAGGCAAGAAAATTTTGTGCGGTGATTTAAATATTGACTACGCTACCGCTTGTACTGCCCAAAAATCATTAATTTCTATTTTTGACTTTTTTGGTCTTTCAATGCATGTAACCTCTCCAACTCGGATTTCTAACAATTCCTCTTTTATCATTGACTATGTAGTGTCCGACTTTCCTTCAACTGATGTCAAATCGACAGTAACTAGCGCGGGTCTCTCAGATCATGAGGCAGTAATCTTCAAATTCAATATTTCTTATAGGCCCTCAAAAAAAACTCGCCATCTAGGTAGAATCTTCTCATCCGCCAATTTTTCATCCTTTCGTAACCTTTGCCTAAAGAGCGAACTGGAATTTTCAATCAGGTGTACTTGATTCTGACTTTAGTGGTTTCTTAAATAAAATTATAAATGCATTCAATAAAGCCTTTCCGCTTAAATCCATTAAACCTAAACGTCACAAACCATGGGCCACGAAAGGCTTACGCATATCTGCAAAAAAATATGCGTTCCCTCTCATACAAAAAAAAATTCACTAACTCCACTCAAGTTCTTCAATTAATTTCGAATTCTAGGAAGATCTACCTAAAACTTATCAAGACAGCAAAGAAACTATATTATCAAAATCGTTTATCAACTGCTAAAAACGTATCCAAGGAGGCCTGGTCCATTATTAACGATCTTAGAGGCAAAACAAATTCCGCGAATCAGAGCATGCCAAAACCAAATGATTTAAACGAATATTTTGTCAACGTGAGCAAAAATGTTACCTCTGGTATTTCTCCTTCTCTCGACCCTCTTTCGTTTCTTCCTCCTTCTAAAAAAGTCGCTGGTAGTTTTTTTCCTGAACCCTCTGTGACCAGCCTTGAACTTCTTCAGGTAATGAGCAGCATAAAGAGTAAATCAGCTTGTAGCACTGATAATCTGTCAATTAAAATTTTCTTGAACCTCCCACTTCCAATTCTGGATGTTCTAGCTTCCTTAATTAATGCGTCCTTCACGAAAGGTGTTTTTCCCGAATGCCTCAAAACTGCGATCATTATTCCTCTTCATAAGGGAGGTGAAAAGGATGTCTTATGCAATTATCGTCCAATTGCTCTGTTGCCTGTACTCTTTAAAATCATTGAAAAGTTAATTAAAAATGGCCTTATGCCTTTTCTCCTTAGACATGGCATACTGTCCCCGGAGCAGTTCGAATTTTTACCAAACAAGTGTACTCATGACGCCATGTTCTCGTTGCTTCACGATGTTTACTTATCCCTTAACAACAATCTCCCCACTGCTACAGTCTTCTGTGATTACGATAAAGCGTTTGACTGTGTGTGTCATGACATCTTGTTAAGAAAACTAAATTTTTATGGAATCCGTGGTATTCCTTCGAACTGGTTTCAATCTTATCTTGAAAATAGATAGCAGTTTGTTAGAATGAACGGTTCTGAATCTGATTGCAGATTAATTACCAGTGGAGTTCCACAGGGCTCTGTTCTTGGGCCTATCCTTTTTCTAATATATATTAATGACATTACATACCTAAAAATCAATGGTAAAATTTCTCTCTTTGCTAATATCTCCAGCGATCTCGTCACAATCAAAACTTGGTCTGACTCAAATTGGCTGTGTTTCAACGTTGATAAAACGGTAGCCTTTAGCCTTATCTTATAAAACAACCTTACAACAACCTTTGCTTCTTCACAACAGCAGTATTAAATACGTTGAATCGGCTAAATTTCTAGGTTTGAATATTAGTGCCAACCTTAAGTGGTCCGCACATATTGATTCATTAACAAAAAAACTTTCTTCTGCCTGCTTCGCAATTCGATCGGTTTCGAAGGAACTCAATCTGTCTATTGCCAGGGTCTCCTACTTCTCTTTGTTTGAATCTCATCTTCGCTACGGCCTTCCCGTTTGGGGCTGCTGTAACACCGAGCAATTTCGTACCATTTTCAAACTTCAAAAGAGACCAATTCGTTATTTATTTGGTCTTAATGGCAGAGCTCATTGCGAATACTACTTTGAGAAATATAAAATTCTTAGGCTTTCTGCTTTGTTTATTTTAGAAACAACTTGTTTAATACGCAAATATCGAACCATATTTCCCGAAAGGCCACAACATGAGTACCGAACAAGAAATTCGAGTCAGGACATCTACCTTCCTTTTCCCTCATCTGAATTAACAAAAAATTCTATTCTTTATAATTCCAAGAAGTTATGCAATACACTTCCGCTACATCTTAAATCCATCCCTACATTTGCTAAATTTCGTGAAAAAACGAAAGCTTACCTACTAGAAAGACCTTATTATTCTATAAATGAGTTTTCCGTGAACTAGATTTTATTTTTTCTCCATTAATTTCTTGGGCTTCATGTGCGGCGGTGAAGAATTTTTATATTATATATATTTTCTATAATAGGTATAGGATTATCTTTTTGACGAATGAGTGATTTTTCGGATATACAGGAATTACACAAAATTAAATACCAAGCTATCAATTTTAGTCATGTTTTGTTTACTTTTACTCGGTTTTTTCAACTCTGCAGCCTATGCACATTGTCCGAGTCAAGTTCACCGACATGACCTTCCTTATTTTTCCCAATAGTACGCTTGGCTATAATGTATGTTTCATATTTTGATAACACTGAGTTTCTTTACCCTATGTTTTGTGTACTTGGTGTGGATCTAGTTCAACTGCTTATGATGTTCTGTAATATAGTTGTTTTTTTTTGTTAAATCATGACCAATTTAAATTTGAAAATTGCTTGTTCTATTTTTATCGTATATATTATTGTATATATTAAGTTTTGTTTTGTATTTGCTCGACTATGGTTACTTTATTTATTTTAATTCGCTTTGTCCATAAAATTTATTTGAAGTATCAGAGTGGCCTAATACGATCCTTTACAGTCCTACACCACTATGCAATATTAGCCGCTTCTGCCCGACCAACTTTAGAGCACGGTTCACTCTCCACGCATGGCCAAATTTACAAAAAAAATAAACATAACCTTAAAAAAAAGTGAACAAAGCATATCTTGCCCTCGACGGGAATTGAACGCGGGGGCAAGACATGCTTTATTTACTTTTTCAAGGTTAACCCTAACTAACCCAAACTAACTGAACTAGGGAGAACAAACTTACTGGACTGTAGATAAACTGAAAGTGACGTTAATCTACCAATCAGAAGCGGTTAAAATAGCATAGTGGCGTATGACTGTAAAGGTTATCAAAATACGTCAGAGTGTCACTGTAAAAGCATCAACGATCTGGGAAAATCACCGATATCGCATTGTTTGACAATATCAATGGCAACGCTGGTACGTACCTCTTAAAACTCTCTTTATTTTGGAAATGTGAAGTTTGTAGGATAGCCTTCATAGATAGATATCGAATGTTGCAGATTTGCGCAATGCGGATTGCCGATGTTGAAGTCTGGTGGCACGCAGAACGCAAATACAAAACAAGCTTCAAACATTTGTTTTGTTTCACAAATACAAAACAAATTTCGATACCGATACAACCTAAAAAGAATCGATACCTACTCAGAATCGACGAAAACTATTTAAAAGTATCGATATTTTCAAAGTATCGATACTTTTCTTTCATCCCTAAATTCTGCGTTAGAAGATGAGCAGCTGAATACCAGATGACGACAAGTATATCTTTTTTCGACCAGAGACTATTAACGTATTTACACAGGAAAGCGCCATTTAACGTGTTATAACACTGTTTTCATGCAGACGTGCTGCCATCTCGTGCTTGTACAGTTAAGATATTTTTGCTGTCGCCATAATGTCAAGATACAATTTGTATCGCCTAAATGCATTGGTTGCCATAACATTTATGGCAACGCGACGATTTAAAAAGGCATGATTAGATGATAGGCAATTGATTAATTTGGTTTTTTAGGTGGCATTTTTTGCAATTAGCGCCGGCCTATGCTCCAATTATCGTTTCTGTTGTCTAAAAATGAGCTAAGAAATAAACATATAATAACAGCACCTACAGATGTCTATAAAATCTACCTATACTAATCTTAAACTTACAACTAGGGTTTATAATAAAACTAGCTGACCCGGCGAACTTCGTACCGCCTAACAGTCAATGAATATGTTGTTAACTTTTAGCTAAACTTAACTTAGGATTTAAAGTTCAATATTTTATTAGGATAATATACATAAGGAAAATAAAAATTCAATAAAAGTAGATGATAAGATTTGGAATGATTGAGACCGATCGATTTGACAGTCGTTGTCATTAATTCTCTATATTTTTGTTTACATTTCGATTCAAGTATTTTCTATTTATTTTACTATTTTCCGTTGAATTTCTATTCTATAATGTGTAATATGTCACTGACTTGCAGTGGACATCAATTATTACAAAAAAGCTATAAGCATGCGTGACGTGAGCTGTCATTTGCGGAAGATGGCGGAGTTCCAAACTTAGTTTATTTAATAATTAATTTTCTGCATAATTTTTCTGATATTTTAATAGTTATTCTGCTATTCGGGGTGGAGACAAAATGTAGCGAATCAAAGATCATAAAAATCGGTTCAGCCGTTCTTGGGTTTTAATTGGTTTAATTAATCCGACTTTTTTAATATATTCGATTTCCGTTTTAAGGCTGAGTCAAGTCCAATAAATCAAAGATCATAAAAATCGGTTCAGCCGTTCTTGGTGTAACTAACCTGACCATGCTTTATATAGTGTGTCCAAAAAAGTATGCAACATATGGGAAATTTCTTTATTATTAGTTTCTCAGAAAATGTTAGTCCTGATAAAAGTTGATGTCTGAAAAAAAACTAATTTTGACAATGCTAAATTAAGGATAAGTTGTACAGGGTACTTAAAAAATACAAAAATTAAGGTTAAAAAACAAAAATTTGGGGATATCGGAAAACCTTCTGCAGAAAAAATAAAGTTCCTATTAAGGCAAAGATAAAAGTCAAATACCATTTTTTTCCAAAAGAGCACTGATGCGGAGAAAATTCATGACAATTATTGAAAAAATATCGAAAAACCCCTCCTTTTCTTAATTTTGTTCTTAATTTTTCCAGCAACAACTTAATAAGAACTTTTTTTTTCTGCAGAAGGTTTTCCGATATATCAAATTTTTTTAAATCTTATTGTTTGTGTTTATTAAGGACCCTGTATAACTTATCCTTAATTTAGCATTGTAAAAAGTACTTTTTTTTTAAAGCATCAACTTTTTAAAGAATAACATTTTCTGAGAAACCTATAAAAAAGAAATTTCTTATAGGTTGCGTAGTTTTTGGACACACTGTATATTTACGATTTCCGATATTTTAATAGTTATTCTGCTACTCTGGGCGGAGACAAATCCAACAAATCAAAGATCATAAAAATCGGTTGAATAATTGTGATTGATGAACAAAAAAGTATCTAAATTTTTATCTTTAAGCCGGTTTCTTTTTTTCGTCATGATATCACCTGCCTTGGAAAAATTGTTTCGACTATCGATAGCTCTTTATAAAACTATCGATTGTTCCGATAGTTGATTTACTATCGAAGTTTAAGCAACACGAAGTACGGATGACTGATCGACCGAATGATCTGGAATGATTGATACCAATCGATTTGACAGTTGTTGTCATTTATTCATATATTATATCACGAGAACTATGAATTTAATCGATTAAACTACGTTCAATATTTTGAGCATGATTTTTCTGGAAAATGTTGAATGCAAAATAATTTAATAAAAACCCGAGACCGCGAAGCGGTCGAGGGTTTTTATTTATAAATTATTTTGCATGAAACTATTTGCCAAAAAGAAAAATCATGCGAGAAATATTGAATGTAGTTTAATTGATTGAATTCATAGTTTGAGTGGTATACGGCTAGATTATTTCCTGAATTAGTAACCTTGGTTACATATCCCAATGATGCGTTGACTAGGCCCGCTTATCAAATTCGACATGTAAATATTTCAAAATTTGACATTTTCTGTCACCTTATACCAAAATAATGAAATACAAATTTTAAAGAAAATCGGAGATTTTAGCAATAAAAATCAATATTAGATCATTCAAACCATTTATAAAATATTGTTTTTTCAAAAACCGTTAATGAAAATTGCAAGAATCAGCTACAATCGACAAAACGAAATCCAATATGGAGGACGCAGTTTAATCGCTGTTAAACAGGTCTAGTGCAATAATCACTTATCTAAACAAAATTTATTCAGAAAATCGGGCTGTCTGATTGGTCCATTTTACGATGAAGGAAATAATCTATAATATAATTTTTTATATTGCGATTCAAGTATTTTCTATGTTATTCAGTATCTTTCTAGATTTGAATATGCTACTTTTCCACTATTTTCCGTTGAATTTCTATTCTATAATGTGTAGTATGTCACTGATTTGCAGTGGACATCATCATATTACTAAAAAACTATAATCAATCGTGCCTGACATGAGCTGTCAATTTCGGAAGATGACAGAGTTCCAAGCCTAATTTATAACTAATGTTTTGTATAATTTTTTATCCGAGAATTTTTCCCTTATTTTAATAGTTATTCTGCTATTCGGGGCGGAGACAAATCCAACAAACCAAAGATCATAAAAATCGGTTCAGCCGTTCTTGAGTTATAAGTGGTGTAGCTAACCCGACTTTGTTTTATATATATAGATGAATCAAATATCTTATAGCAAAAAAATATTTACTATCATTAGTATCATTTAATCACCCTCAAATTATATAGATTCAGAGCTGATAGAATAGTCTACAAGAAAGTTTGCTGCAAATATCGAAATTTCTCATTAGATCCCATGAAATTTTCTCAAAATGTATATCTTGTTACATTTCAGATCTAAATACAGAGTAAGGAAATGTATCTTTTAGGCTACTGACATTTTTCAGAATTCAACGATGTCTCAATATTTCCTCACACCCCCTTCAACCCGAGTTTTTTTTTTCAAAATATTACATTCGAGCCTTTTCATGACCTTGAAAAAGTGTACCAAATTTGAAGTAAAAAAAATCTATATCGATTCTGAACCCAGCAATCAGGTTGAGTCAAAAATAATATTTTTTTTTTTAGAAAGATGTAAGTCATAAATAGATAAACTAATCGAAATAAGTTAAGGTCCCTATTTCCAAATTAAATATTCTTACTTTTTTTAAGAGCTTCTTTCAATGCATTGCTCACTATTTATAAACAACATTTTTTCCCCTAAAAAGTTATTAGTTAACATAAGTGTGCTTAATTTGTTTTTACTTAAATTATTTATTTTGATTAGATTATTTGCTTATATTTAATTTTCAAGTATTTGTATCACTAAAATTTTGGTTGTGTTTGACTAAAGACTTCAGTATATGTACCTATAAATAAAAACTGCTCTAATCTAATAGAATGTCAAGACATGTTTTGGGGATTAATGAATAGAAACAAATATTTAATACTTTAAAAACTCAAACCTACATTTTTCCAATTTTATTCTCTTAGAAGGAGTTGGTGACGAAAAACTTGTTGCAGCTGAAGTCAGATCTGGATTTTGGAATCCAGTAGAAGGTAAAGCCATTTGAATATCTGATTGAGCAGCGCATGGATGTGTAGAAACTAAAAAAATCATAAAAAAACATGTAAAAAAATTAGTTACAAAAATATACCCTTATAAAGCATCATGAAATTTTTCCGTAAAGGGTAAACAATTTGAGAAAAAGTGAAGACCTTTCTTGTCGTAATTTTTAAATGTGACAATTTTTCTAATAAGTGTTCTTCGAAAAAAAAAAAAACAATCATCGACACTATAGGATAAGCAAAATATTGTTCAAATCTAATATGGAATGTCAACACATGTTTCGTGGATTGGTAAATTGAATCAAATATTTCATACATTAAAAATTCGAACCTAAATTTCACCAATTTTATTCTCTTACCAGGAGTTGGTAACGAAGAACTTGTTGCAGCGGAAGTCAGATCTGGATATTGGAATTCAGTAGGAGGCAAAACCATTTGAATATCTGATTGAACAGCGCATGGATGTGTAGAACCTAAAAAAATCATAAAAAAGTAGTTGCAAAAAATATACCCTTACAAATTGTAATGCCATTTTTCCACAAAGGGTAAACAATTTGAGAAAAAGTGAAGACTTTCTTGTCTTAATTTTTAAATGTGACAATTTTCCTAATAAGTGTTCCTCGAAAAGAAAAAAAACAATCATTGAGATTATAGGATAGGCAAAAGACTGTTCAAATCTAATGGAATGTCAACACATTTTTCGTGGATTGCTAAATGGAATCAAATATTTCATACTTTAACAATTCATATATGTCGTATTTTAAACCGGCTAAAAGGGAAATAAAAGTGTAAGGTAGGTTCTCACCAGGTATTTTTAAACACGGAACTGCGTTTACTTTTAGTCCTCTCCGTGGGGATAAAATGCTCCTTGCAAACGATGTATTTACTATATCTCGATGTAATTTTTAAGCCAAAATTATCAGATTTTGATGAAAATTATGTTAAAAACCTGAAAATGGCAGGACAAAAAAAACATATCCCTTCTGATTTGCCATATAATTATGTAATCTTAAAATTTTTTAATAAAATGCTGGGAAAATTATGTTAAAATCTGATAATTATGTGACAACCGGCAACACCAGCCGGAACCGAACAAATTTTGTCTTGCGTAAGTGACATCTGTTACTTGTACATAGAACTTTTTCGGTTTATGTTGAAAAACTTTAGGGGAGAGTCGGATATTGACGCGCCCTTAAGGACAACGCGCTCTAAAAATCATTAGATGTAATGTATAGCAACTTTATGGATGCCAGCCAATAGAAGACTTGCATAGTAAATAAGTCCAAATGGCAAATTTCGAGTTAACCTAGGGTAGTAGAGGGGGTAGGAAAAAAACAAAAGTCAATGAAAGCGCGGTGTTATCAGACTAGTCTGATAATACCGTGCCCCCTGTTTGATAATACCGTGCTCCAACAATAAGGCTTTATTTACAGCATTATTTGATATTTAGTACAAAGAAGTCAACAAAAATCGCAAATATAGTTTTCGGCAGGAGGAGGCTCAGCCATCTGAAAAAAAATATAGCATCAAATACACTAGTCTGATAATACCGCGCAGCTGATAATACCGCCCCCTCAGCGCGCAATTATCAGACGACGCCATTTTCATTTCATGCTAACATTATTCGAAAAATGACAATTTAGGACAAACGGCCGCTATCACACAGCATTGCTAATAAGGGTAGCAATCTATTGCAACACAATATCTTACATTTAAATAATAAGTTTTGTACATACCTCAATCCAAAAATATATAAAACTTATAAGGATTTTCACAAAATACGATAAACGCTCGCCGAGCTCGAACAGGTGGTTACAACGGAAATATTTGTACTGGGGGATGAAGTAGAGGTGTGTCGGTCCGGATGGACACGGTCCAAATGAACGAATCCAGTAACGGAACGAGTCGGACCGAATCCGTCATATCATTCGGACCCGGTCCACTACTTGCTTTAACGGAGCAGAAATCGCGGTGCGAGGACTGCAAGCGATGCCGTGGTGAATCGGTTCGGGTGAAGCAACGATTTATAGGAGTCGAGTTCCTTGAATTAATACAATTCGGTCCGAATCCCGAATTTTGTTTGAGAAACCAGAGAAACCTTTTGCGAAATAATCGCGTATGCATTTGTTATTATAAGAATATTTTTAATGGTTGCTTTTGTTTTAAAATTTTAAATAATATTTTGTTTATATTAAAAAAATTTAGTACAATAGATATTAAAAAAAAAAAATTAATGAAAATAGCAGACATTTTTTAAAACAAAATATATTCATATTCCTTTATATATAAAATATAAACAACAAGAGCTCAGTTCCATTTGATATGGAAATTGTTGATTTTCTATAATTTTATGCTGCCTGTTTAAAACCAAATTCGTATGGTGTTCAATATCAATATTAATTTCAATTTAAATAAAACATTTAAACGTCACAAATCTTAGAAAGAATAATGCAGGTTATGCAAAAAACTCTCATCGGCAAAACACAAACGTTTGTGTTTCACGGCGCGGACCGGGAAGCGATCGATAGGTATGTGACATGTCAAGAAGGAGCAGTGAAACCTGAATCGGTTGAGGACCGAATCCATTGGACCGGGTCCACTGACGGACTGATTCAGATGGACCGAATCCATCAACGGACCCGGACCGCCCATCACTAGGATGAAGGAACACGTTCAAAGTAATGTCCAATTATGCAGTATTGCCGAGTATTATTTCCTACTGCGAGATAATGGTAGGCGCGGTATTATCAACCGCGCGCCAATATCCGACTCTCCCCTACTGGAAACTGTAAAGGAGAGTTTAGCTGGCGACATCTGTAGTCTGTACAGTGAAGCTAACAAGTTTAGGGCGTGGTCCTTTTCTTTCTTTACTAAATTTTTTTCGTGTACTGTGTTTTTCGACCGAATCTCTTGTGGTGAACGGACGACAAAAAGTGCTCTCCTATCCTTTTGACTAAATTACTAACAATATCCTGTGTTTTGATAACCTTTATGAAAATAATAAACCTGATAACATATTAGAGGGATTAAGGTAGGATCTTTCCTATAGTATCTATATATAACGTTATTTCTGGCCGGGAAAAAATAAGTTAGGTTAGGAAAGTTCGAGAAACTACTGCGTAGTTAGGGTGGATGGATGGGGGAACCCCCTGGGGGGCCCGAGGGGCCCCCCATTAAAGATTATGTTAAATTTAAGTATGAAACAAATGCTCTGGGTCCTTTCCAGGTAGTCCTGCAAGGATCAGGGGAAAATAATGTAGGTAATTTACATCCAATGGCTTTAGCAAAGGAATTATTTAATTTAATTATTGATGGTATTAAGGGACCCTTTAGGAAGGGCAAAAACAAGCTACTGGTAGAATTTAACAGCCCTGAATCGGCAAATAACTTTGTAGATAATGAATATTTGAAAAATAAGGGATATACAATGTATATACCAGAACATAATGTTTCATGTAAAGGGGTAGTCAGGAGCGTTAGCAAGGAATTTGAACTAGAAGAAATTTTAAGATGTACAGGGTGTCCGGTTATAAATGTAACCCCCCTTTAACTTTTTTATTTACCCTCGTATAAAAAAAAGTTAAGTACAAAAGTTGTAAGGATGTTCATATAGTTTTCTGCGGTGTTACTAGAAAAACAATTGAACATCGAAATTCTACTGTGCAAATTAAAATAATGTTTTTTTAAATGGGACACCCTGTATATTCTTCCGGATATCGGTAGAGCTCTTTAAGACGAATTCAGTAATATAAGGTTTGTTGGGTCTAGCTATAATAGTTACCACGTAAATTGCAAGAATGTCGGGTATCTGATTAGTACTGAACCCCTCTCCTAAATTCTTTATTTGGTGAGCTAGAAAAAAAATTTATACAAAAGTTGTAGGTTCCTTCAGAAACTTTTCTGCGGTGTTACTAGAAAAACAATTGAACATCAGAAAAGCTTCTGAAGGAAGAATTTTTTTCTAGCTCACCAAATAAATAATTTATGAGAGGGATTCAGTAATAATCAGATACCCGACATTCTTTCAATTTACGTGGTAACTATTATAGCTGGACCCAACAAACCTTATATTACTGAACTCGCCTTAAAGAGCTCTATCGATATACAGAAGAATATACAGGGTGTCCCATTAAAAAAAACATTAATTTAATCTGTACAGTAGAATTTCGATGTTCAATTGTTTTTCTAGTAACACCGCAGAAAACTGTATGAAAATCCTTACAACTTTTATATTTAACATTTTTTTATACGAGGGCAAATAAAAAAGTTAAAGGGGGGTTACATTTATAACCGGACACCCTGTACAGAGGGTTACATTAGTGTAATGAAAGTAAAAAGGTTTAACAGAAGAGCTACTAAAGAAAATGGAGAAATAGAATATTTAAAAACAGGAACATGTCTAATGACTTTTAAAGGCAAAACTGTACCAAAAACAGTTAATATTTTTGGCTTAGAATACTCGGTAGAACCTTATATAATGCCTGTTCCCCAGTGTTACAACTGTTTACTTTATGGGCATATTCAAAAGCAATGCAGGGGAAATAAAAAATGCCAGAAATGTGGAGAGAAAGATCATAAGGGTGCATGTGAGTGTGCGTGTGAAAACAAAGAAAATCATGAATCAGTCTGTAACAATGGAAGAAAGTGTATCAATTGTAACAGTCTGGAACACTCGTCTATAAACAAATCGTGTCCGGAATACGCTAGACAACAACAAATTCGCATGTATATGGCCCTAGATAATATGTCCTACTATGATGCTGTTGGGGAAACACCCCAACAAGTGTATAAACTATCGTTTTTCACCGTATAGTTTGGTGATAACACCCTGTATGTACGTAGAATGAATGAGCCATAATTAAACTCAAAATAGATTTATTTCACCCCGGGTACAATCCAATTTGTGCATTTAAATCAGCAAATATCACGTTCTTCAAACCCCCTTAGTCCAACCCTAGACGGACGATCCCTTAATTCGAACCTGTACAGCACTGCTGTGAATATAACCGATTACAATAGAGCCAACTTTCACTAGTAATGGAAAACGTTTGTAATCGTTTTAAAGTCAATGTATTTTTGTCTCCGTCAGCCTTGTGAACAATCAGTCTGTCAAATAAAGAAAGAAAACAGCTTCTACCACTGTAATCTCAAATGAATTCGACAAAGCGCCAACCCCCCACTTTTTATTTGGTCTGGCGCCAGGAGGCAACCAGCTCGAAGACAAATTCAAGTTAGTGCAGTGTTACCAGATCTACTATTTTTATAGTAGATCTACTATTTTTGACCTTTGGCTACTATTCTACTTTCTTAAAGGTAAATTCTACTATTATTTAGAGAAAAACAGAATACTTGAATAAATATCCTAAAACTACGAGAAAAAATTAAAAAATTAAACAGAAATCTTAAACTTCTAACATAACATCTTAATTATTTTTGTGAAGTGGAATTACGTTGCTATTTTTAAGCAGTTTTAAAAGATGGCACCACCACCACTAGTTCTATATATACATATAAGGGATTCACCGGCTCGTTCTTTGAATCGTTTAAATGTCAATAATGTCATTAGCATTTTACTTACGACTTGTCACTTGTGTGTCTGTGTCGGCGTGTTTACTCAAACCCGACTGAATAACAGGTGTTATTAGTTTACTGTTAGTGGTTAGTGGTGTTAGTTCTGCTTTACTTCAGTTTTACCATGAATAGGTATGTTTTTTTTTAAAGCTAGACAGTGAATTTGTAATCTACTATTTTTTTAATCAATCTACTATTTTTTTTACATCAATCTACTACCTAACTGTAACACTGATCTGGCAACACTGAGTTAGTGCTCTGCAAACACTCCACGTTGCTGGGTCGGTCGTGCCACCGAGCTCTAGCAAGTGCCTCTTGGCGCCAATAGGTCAAATTCCTTTTTGGGCAATTTCTCTTGTATGCACAAATATCAGCGAATATTTAGTGCACCTCAGTTATCTTTGTCCAAGGTTGGACAAAGACCTCCTTTTGGGCGACTATCCCAAGATTTCAAGGCAAGAAACGACGTAGCGTCTCTTTCCCCCTTTTGTTGAAGAGAATCCATAAAATGGCGGCATCGAATTGTTAGCTCAGGTGGTCCCTGTACTGGACAAGTTAATTCAAGGATTCAAAGTGGAATCCCTAGCTGATTAGAGTGAAGTAAAGCATTGGAGATTAAGGTATTCTGTACGAAAGAATGGTGCTAGATTGAAAGCATAAAAGTTAAGTTCATTAAAAGTCAGAAAGGACAAAGATATTTCAGTTTAAATTGCATAAACAAAACTGTTTTAGTCTTTAGTTAATAATTAAGAAACTTTTTGTAATTGTAGTTTTATACTTGAACGAATGATGAGTGATTGAAAGTTTTAGTCTAAGAATTGTACATATATATTTTCTATTTAATATAGAAAACACTGTTCATATATCTATCACATTTAAATGCAATTTACACCTGCATTATTAAATTATATCAATACCGAATACATGTTTCAATTTATCTCACCACCCTGTATTATACTGTCCATTAAAAGTGGTTAATTAAGATACCACACCCGTCTTTATGGTTTTAAGCAATAAGCAATAATAAAAGCGTTTATCCCGACCAGATGCTAATCAAGCTTTACCTAGAATAAAAAAAAATATCAATGAAAAGAGATTCGTTAGATACTCTGAGGATTTTCCAAATTTAAAACAAAAAAATACTAAAATACCAAACTTTAACTCGTTAAGTCAAAATAGACAGTTATTCTATGAGAGTAGAAAAGGAGTAAACTCCCAACCTACGTACAGTAGTAGGGTTTCTAGCTTTAAAAAGAGAAAAGCGTCGTCGCCGCCTATAATTGCGAATGTAGATGTTAGTAAGGTGAAGAAGTGTTTATTTCCTCCCGATGGCAGGATGCCCGAGTTGGGGCCAATCTATTAAACTAAGAGTAATAGTCTTGGTAACAGTCAAGTGTTGTCTCCAGACTCAACCTTTGGGGATAATGCATCTATGAATCAAGATATGGGAAGGTAAGAGAGAGAAAAAATTGAGAAAGAATTAATTAGAAAAATCATAAACTTATCAGCTACCGACCTAATTTTAGCAAAAAATTATCCAAAATTGCACAGAAGGCGATGTTCCAGGGTGGTCTTCTAACCTGGGAGATGGCTGGTAAATCTCTAAACATTTCCAATGGAACATACGCAGTGTATGTTCCAACATGATAAACTTAAAATTACTAATACCATTGTATAAAAAGAAATAGTAGGATATTTCCTATGCTGAGTTTTCTCCCACAGTTACCATCGAGACACGGACGTCCCCATCTATATTACAAGACGGAAACTAATTTGGGCGAGACATAAGAAGATTGTTGACATAATGGTGAATGAGTTTTCATTGTTATTCAGCGGGTAGATTTGATTGCCAATAGAGGACTCTGACACCAAACTGAAACTTAATTCGGGGTTGCCAATGTGCCGATTTTTTAGTTGAAGTTGTCGAAGAACGATAAATAATGTTCTTGGGGGTTTCCCGTAGAAATGGGAGTAGGTTAGGTATTTGTTTTTGTTTTCTTTCTCATTCGTTCAGCGCGCCTTGTAGTTTTCCACGAGTGTGTGTTGCGGTTGTGTTACTGTGTTAGTAATTATTTCATGTGATTTTTCACACTGTTTTTAATTAATTTAGTTGTTCGGAAAGTGGATATTAACTAGCGTTTACTTTTCACTTTACAAACACTTTCCAATTTAGTTGAATTAGTGACTACTCTTTTGTATTTTACATTACATAAACAAAATGTCTGTGTGTGTTTACACAAACTGCAAAAACTCAAAGTGGTGTAACCCATCGGTCACTTACCACCGGTTTCCGTCCATAAATCGCGTTGGGGAGGAACATTTTAATAAGTGGGTGATTAATTGCGGTAAGTACATACTTAAATTGTTCATATTGCTTTTTATCCATTAGGTAAATAGGTAGCAACAACAGGCACGCCCCGTGAGTATTTTCACAGGTGGGGCAAAACTTGTGGGCAACTAATAATGTCATCGTAACAAGCAAAATACCTTTTTTAAAACTAAGGAAAACCAAACCATTAATTTTAATTATATGTTGAATCTAGAGTCTATTAAATCTACACGTGTGGGGTGCGGGCGTAATTAAATGTAAACAGAAACAGAAGTTTATGAAAATACAATGTGTATATTTCAGCAATGTATAAAAAATACAATCATTTCAACCAATTAGTATATGCCTAACCTAAATGTTTTGCAATAGTACCCATATTTTCACCTAGCGGTTCGATGGGTCAATCGGTGACGTCGCCCCGCACGTGATATATGAGAACGGCCGTCAACATATTTGCTTGCATATTTGCCTCTTTTTAACGTCCTATATAGCACAGGGCGTATGTTTGTTTCTGTCTATTTCAGTGCATTTTTATTGGCATATAAACTTTTGAGGTGAATTTGAAATACGGCCGAGTGGTGATTGATGTTATCCTTGTATTCTTATTATATATACAATGATGATACGTACAGGGTGCGCAAAAACTTAGACATTTTCAAAAAATCTTCTTTTAAAACCGATGTAATAGTTCAAAAAAAGTCCAAACAACAAACAATGCATTTTTATTATGTTTTTGGTTAATCTAGTTTTTTAGTTATGCCTCTAGTTTCTACCTACAAAAAAGCTATAAATATTATTTTGTTTTTAAAAAAATCTCAACATTCTCTAAGTTTATTGAGACTTTACGCTCTAAATTTTGTTACGCCAAATAAATCTTTTGCAAAAATAATTTAAAAAATTATAGGTACAGGGTGATCCCCTATAATGTCGCCCCGCCCCCCTTTAACTTTTTAATTTTAAATGTCCCAAAAAAATTAAAAGTATGGTTATGTCGGTACTCAAAATAGT
>MU183774.1:82104-113859 GCA_016904865.1 Pissodes strobi
TTTTTGACTCACCCGCGCATCTACGTCACCCGGGAAAAAATGTTCTTATTGACGCTGTCATAGTTTATTTAGTTAAGTGAATTTTTAGATTTGTTTTGTGTTTATATATGTTATAGGATTATTTAAATTAAAAACTTATAGTATAATTATGCCGAACTGTGCTGTGGCTACTTGTAAGAACAATAATAGGACCACGAAAGGGAGTAATATTAAATATTTTCGTTTTCCTAAACATGAATTAGCAAATCAGTGGATTCGTGCTTGTCGAAGAGAAGATGGAATTAACATAAAAGATGGTGATTATCTTTAATTATTAAGGCTTTACTTTATTATTTATTATATTTATTAGATATTTCCACGATTTACATGATTTTTTATGGCAGTGGTACACACTCTAAAGGGAAATCCTATGGCTAGAGATGGATTCTAATTTCACGTACCGTACCGTGATTTTAGTTGCCGCTAATTCGACATTCGGGTGCTACTGTGCCTTAGTTCCGTTCTTTAAACATTCTTTTTAGATATACCACGATCAAGTCACGGTTCACGGTCCAGCCAGACACTATGTGGTTAAAAAATATTTGCCAAAATTTAAATAAGTAAAAAAATAAAGCAACATGTATTATTGAAGTGTGATTGAAGTGAAACTTCTTAACGCGCGCCGTGAGGAATATTTACACATGCTCACATACAATGGTACCAGGGTGCTAAAATCGGATAGGTTCTGTAGCGCTACAAAAGCTCATTGATTTGCGCACCTAATCGCGCCATGTCTTCGCGATGCAATCGTTCTGTTCCAACAGCTCTCGTGGCCGAGTGGTCTAGGTGGTTAGGTCTCGATTCGGCGGCTCTATCGGCGCGGCCTGAGTTCGAACCCCGTTGGTTTTTTTATTTTTTTTTAAGGTTAAGTTTCTAATACAGTTTTATGAAGAATATTTTTTTTCATTTGCGCCTTTTCTTTTTGTTAATTTAGTGGTATATTTTAAAAAAATACTTTTTAACGAAATCCGTTACGATATGTATATGATTTTATTGTGATATGTTTGTTAGCTTAGAAGCAAAAAATATTGGATTTGTTCTATTACCTTGTCAAGACATAAGCGAAACTTTTATGAAGATTTTTTTCTCATTTAGACCTTCCCTTTTTGTTAATTAGTATTATATTTAAAAAATGGTATATTTAAAAAAACTACTTTTTAACCAAATCCGGTACGATATGTAGGGGTCGTCCTTTCCTTGACATCTTCTTGATTTTGTCTTGATCTTGTCTTGATTTCAAGGCAAGACACGAAATTAGCTCTGAAGTCCAAGATTTCTTGGAAAGAAACCAACAAAATCTTGAAATTTCTTGAAAATGTAAAATAAATAAAATATGTTATTGGGATCAAAAAGTACTTTGCAAACCGAGGCTACTTCAGTGGAAATGAAATAAATATGTAAAAATGGGCAAAAAATATTTGAAAGGGTTCAGAATATTGACTATTAAATAATGAGGTCAATACAAAGAAAATTAAAATTGTACTTTAAGTTTGGTAGAACTATATCTTGTGGGCTAAATTAAATTGAATAATTTTTTGATGCTTAATGACTTTTTATTTGCAAGGGATTTTTTTTATTATTTTTGGATATGTTATGGGCTAAGATATTAGAATCAAAAAGAACTTTGCTCAGCTGATCTCCTTCAGTAGCGTACAGAATATTTGAATTTACGTAATTTTTTTAAATTAAGAAAAAATTAATTTATGAAGGAATGAACTCTAAAACAATACTATCATGACCGCGTGCCCCTCGATTCTACGCATCAAGTATAAACATCACATCAACCAATCTCATCTCGATTTTTTCACTTAGTTCTCAAATGTTGAAATAATACTTAAATAACCATTTATACATTTAAATTATTTTCTAGAGTAAAACTATGTATAATATATTAATTATAATTAGTAATATAAATATGGAATGAAAATGCTTTTATTCTTTAGTTAACACACGTACACGTATAATTAGGAACATGCATATTATCGAAAATGTCCTTTAAAATCCCCAAAAACTGCGAATATTGCATTTCAAAACATATGTTCTATACACGCTTGCATAGCAGAATCGAAAGCGTCGTTCCCGGGTGACGTCACACATTTCTGTGTGGGAGATTCTGCCTGCGCAAGAGCATACCGTTATATCTGTATCGTGGATATCTTTGTATCCACGTTTGCCCCATAAAAATTGTGCAGTTAAATTATAGCTAATTCAACGCTCTCCACTTTTTTAGGATGCAAAGCTATTGCTTTTAAGAGAACTATAGATATTGCAAGGTGCAAGGTTTAGTCTGCAATTAAAAAGCATTTTGAGAGATTCATTTCCAGGTCGAAGATAGAGCTACATAACGTTTTCTGAAATTGCAAAAGCATCGTCTGCTACAAATATATTTGGTTAAGGCATATTTATTTCTGGTAATGGCTTTTCGTTAGGCAAACCAAGTGAATTTGTCATCAGTTTCTTGTAAAAGTATGTTGGTTTAATTTATGACTCCTTCTTTCAGTACATCGGACGGACAGCTAGCATCAGCAAATAGAAATTTATAGCCTACAATACATCAGCTATGGCAAATAACACAATACTAAACGTGGCTTTATAATAATTGAAGTACTATTCTCCGGAGCTAAAATTTGGATATGTTGGACACCAAACGCTCCAACATAGTGACGAAAATTGCATCTATTTAAAAAACCATTAGCAACTATCATTCATTCTTCTTGAGATAAAGGCATCTGAAAATAATAATATATACTGTTTAAATATGTAATGTGCTTTTTTAATAGTTTGTACAGGGTGTCCGGTTTTAAATGTAACCCCCCTTTAACTTTTTTATTTGCCCTCGTATAAAAAAATGGTAAATACAAAAGTTGTAAGGATTTTTATACAGTTTTCTGCGGGGTTACTAGAAAAACAATTGAACATCGAAATTCTACTGTACAGATTAAATTAATGTTTTTTTAATGGGCCACCTTGTATATTCTTCTGTATATCGATAGAGTTCTTTAAGGCGAGTTCAGTAATATAAGGTTTGTTGGGTCTAGCTATAATAGTTACCACGTAAATTGCAAGAATGTCGGGTATCTGATTATTACTGCACCCTCTCCTAACTTCTTTATTTGGTGAGCTAGAAAAAAATTCTTCCTTCAGAAGCTTTTCTGATGTTCAATTGTTTTTCTAGCAACACCGCAGAAAAGCTTCTGAAGGAACCTACAACTTTTGTATACAGCATTTTTTCTAGCTCACCAAATAAAGAATTTAGGAGAGGAGTTCAGTAATAATCAGATACCCGACATTCTTGCAATTTACGTGGTAACTATTATAGCTAGACCCAACAAACCTTATATTACTGAACTCGTCTTAAAGAGCTCTAGCGATATCTGGAAGAATATATAGGATGTCCCATCTAAAAAAACATTAATTTAATCTGCACAGGAGAATTTCGATGTTCAATTGTTTTTCTAGTAACACCGCAGAAAACTGTATGAAGATCCTTACAACTTTTGTACTGAACATTTTTTTATACGAGGGAAAATAAAAAAGCTAACGGGGTTATATTTATAACCGGACACCCTGTACATATTCTAACCACTTTGTGTAACCATAATAATTATTATTTTTTTACACTGCTTATAATATGGACTCTTGTTCCTGACACTATACCCTTAAAATGTACTACTTTTTATTCTCCAATTTTTTTACAAAATCTACTTTCCTCCTTTTTCCTAAGAATTAAAAAAAAAACTTTTAACATACCGATTACTTAAAAATAATATTATTACTATTACCTCATCCTAAGCTATATCTTCTATATATTTTTGGTGTCCAGCTGCAGGACGATGACCGACGAAAACGGTTTGAGATAGAGAAAAATGTATGGCACTTTCTTGTCTAAACTTTTCATGCACTATTAAAGTGTATAAAAATTACTCGGAAGTAACAAAAAATTCTCAAGCCGTAAATAGTTACGTTTTTCATACACTTTAATAGTTCACAAAAAGTTACGATAGAAAAGTTTCCGAAATATTCTAGCTCAAAGTTGAAAAATCGCGATTTTGAATTGTTTTTTTTTTGTCGAAAACAATTAACAATAGACATAGAATTTTGTCTATAACATTTGCTTACATTTTTATGCAAAATCTAAAAATGCACAAAATACAGGGTCTTCCCTAACAAAAAATATAGGTTTCAGTTATAAAATTAGTACCGTAGATATGTTCTACTTTGTCCAGATAATTCTATTTTCTTCAATATATTTTTTTATTGCTTAGTGAATTGCAGCTTTAAAGTGATTTTAAGAAATAACAATGTGTTCGCAATATTCCTAAAAGTATGTAATTAAAAAAAAAAAAAAAATATTGGAGAAAATAAAAATAAAATGATGGTGGGCAAAGTTCAACATGTCAACTTTGCCCAGCCGTAAAAAGTATATTTCAGGGCGAATTTGAGGCACAATAGGACTAAGGACTACTTTGCCCACGTTTTATGTTTTAGAAACGCATCTTTTATTAGGAAAAAACTCAAACAACTTCAATTTTCGATAATCTATTTTATGGAAACAGTAGAAAAGCACAAAACTTTAGATTTTGAAGTAAACATTTTTATAAAACAAACTACATAAATATATGTTCTGTATACTGGCTACAAAACTCCAAACTTAAAACTCAAACCCTTTAATCATATGAACTAACTAAGACACTTAAGTCATATTAACTCTATAACAGCCTTCAAAAACAGCCTTACAAAATAAGATTTTTTTTCCAAATCTACTTCGAAACTGACTTATAAATTAAGGCAGTTAAGTAATATTAATTGTATGGTAACAGCATTCGGAAATAGCCTTAAAAACAATACAAAAAAGATTTTTTTGTCAAATCGTACTTAGAAACTTGAAGCTTCGTATAAGCTAAGGCAATCGGGTTGTCTTAATTGTATAACAGCCTTTAAAAATTAAAAAACTATTCTAGACTCTAAAAAACAGCCTTATAAAAATAAACAAAAAATTAAAGGTTAAACGCACACATATTCCCCTAAAAAGAGTAACATCCTCTTCGGCTATAGTCGATTTTAACAATATTTTCGTAATGTCGACAAATCTATTGTTGGAAAATAATAACCTTTTATACTTTTCCTAAGAAACTTAGTTATATAAATGCCATCCGTATCGCAGATATTTCAATAACAATCCCAATAAAATGTCTCATGGTCGCCTTTGTTGGTAACCGGACCACAACAAAGGAACCTACTTACAAATTATTTGGGTCTACTCTAAATTTATATTTTCATCTTTTTTCTTTGTAAATCTGTAGTTACGTTTGTGTCGCTACTCGGTCTCAATGTCATTCCTCCATGTCATTCATTTCAACGCCACTCTTTTCTTCATCAGAAATTTGTTCAGGAGTTCCCTGTCCAAAATTTTCTTTTTCAGAAGAGACTTCGCAAGGGGTAGATTCTTCATTTAATTCCTCAAATCGAACGGCCTCTCCAGGTTTAATCTTGAGAAGTTTCCTTTTCCCTTTTTTTTATAGTATCACCACTGTTTTGTCGAAGAAAACTTAATAAAGCATTATCAATTTCAGACCTAACTTCTTGAATCTTTCTGAAGACTTTTTCTTTTAAAACTTCACAAGAATCTATACGATGTATTCCTGTTGCTCGAAACGCGTTACAGATATTTTTCTGAAAATTTGGATCCGTTGCTGCTAGCAATTTTAACAGGAACTGAGGGAAAATGGTGTTCTCAACCGCATTTATATTTTATTGCCTGGTTTTAAGATCGGTAAGTATCTTCTTCCACGTCCTCTTAAGGGCTCGATAAAATCCCACATCTAGCGGTTGCGTTAGTCCCGTGGAATTAAATGCCAATAAAACAAATTTTATTCTGAATCTTTGGCAAATTCTTAAAATTTAAATATTTATGTGTGATGACAAATTATCCCCAATTACGATTTTAATGTCAGTGTTTCTTTTTGCTCATGATACCACAACTTTCAAAAACCAATCTTGAAAAATGGTTGCCCCGATTTTGAACTATTGTAAAAGGTTTGAGGTGGTCGTTCGGCCTTATATACCACGTACAATGGCAGCCGCTCTCTACTTGCTGTTGCTGCAAACATTAGAGAAATTGCATTTTTGGTTGTGTTCTTTTATCGCTATTTTGTACCACGTCGAAACACACGTTTTTGATTTCCAGGATCGTCTGTCAGATTTATTTCGTCGTAATTGAGGATATTTTGGGGTTCGACATCCCGAAGAGAAATTTTTAAACTGGTAAAATATTCTTCCACCACTTCTTCGGTGTGCAGACCCATGCACTTTTGATATTATCTGTTGGTTAAAATGCCTGTATGACGTTCAAAAAAGCATAAAACCCACTTTCAACTTGGAAGGTCGTCATTAGGAAAAAAAGAGAAGTCTAATCCCTTTGGAATCTATATGCTGCTTCACCAGCATCATGATTTCCAGTGCTATCAGCGGGGGCCCATACTCGGCACTAGCGATAATTACATCCACAATGTGATGCTGTTCTATATCAGTTATAGCCAAGGGATGGCCAACATGACCTAAATGCTTTCCCTCCTTTCTATTTAAAATAGTACGGCGGGGCACATGGAACTGTTCTTCTACGTTTCGAGAGCTCATTCCATTTTTTACACCATTTACGGCTTGCTCTAAATCCTCTTGGGTATATCGTTGGTAGCGTCTAGCCCCCAACTTCTTTCTATTACGAAATGGCATCCCTAGAACCTGTAAATTAATAAAAAAATATAATAAAAAACAAATGACCTGCATTGCCCATATGGGGACTACATTGCCCAGTTAAATGTTTTCGTTTACAAAAAAATCTATTACGCTTTTAGCGTTCATAGTCACCCAAATCTGTTCATAAAACCCTTAGCAGAACCTACCGCAAAAAGGAATAAGCATATTTAACAGTCGAGGTGCAGCAATCAATGCCTTGCTTATACCTCAAAAAACGCGGGAAATTACGTAAAATGTTCTTACCTTGTAGCCAGCAATGAACAGCATCAGACAAGAGACAAAGTTTACTAAGTTAGTAAAGTTTACTAGTTTACTACTAACCGAAATTCCGACCGTTAGGTGCACGCCAAACTTGTTTTGGTTAATCCACAGTTTATATCGTAACCGAATCAGTTATACAACTCAATACAACTACTTGATGTTAGTGAAGTCAAATTCTATTTTTCACGCGGTTCTCATATTTAGAGCATGCGCATTATTAGTTGGAAACGTCAGAATTATACGTCCAGCTGGGCCGTGGACAGAGTCGAACTAGGATCTAATACACAAAATTCGCAAAAGCAGTCCACAAAAAGCACTACAAACAAAGCCGAATCTGGAACGAACAAGATGGTAGTTTTAGCTTTTCGATTCCTTTTCAATCAACATAATTTTCCTGTCGAGGCGCAGAAAATCAATAATCGAGACCTCATCTGAATACAAGCACAATACAAGCCTGTTGCGTACCTCGTTTTAGGGTTAGTTCTTGCCAACACTATCTCTATCTCTTTCTCCTTACTTATATTATAACGTTCACTAATTGAGCCCAGGTGCAAGATAAGGACTCCCAGCTCGCCTATTTGTTGACGCGGTTGGCTTCGAAACTCGTGGAGAGTTATTTAACTCATTCGGTTACGATAAAAACATAAACTGTGGTCAATCTACAGACTTGCCAAGGTAACTTTGATATGTCACTATAGCCTCACATTTGGACACCATATATAACTTACTTTTTTGTAAAGAACATATCCATACCTACAACATATTAAAATTTAAAGAAAATCGTATGGTTCCGAAATTATCTTGGGTCGGGTGCCGGGGTCCTGTTCAAATCATATCCAGCGAAGCGCATAGTTACGAAAAAAAGGCAGATCCAAGGGCTGATGACTCTTAACGAATGCATGAAAACACTTACTGACGTGGTATCGGCTAGAGATCAGTTTAATGTCTACGGAGAACACATGTCGTTTTCCTTCCAACAATATCTGATTGATGAACTGTCACAAGTCACAATATTCACAGTATTGATATAAACAATAATCTCACATATTTTCATAATAACAAAACTGTATTATAATAAAATCTATAAAAATATAATTATAGGATTAGTGCTACAAGGGCATATTTCCAAGTGTTTAGGAAGTGTTGCAACCTAATTATCGCATGGATTTTATGCGTAAAATAAACGGAAGTTTTTAAGCCCGTCGTTTGGACTTTTTAATAATTTTTGAAGAACTTTCACCGGTATAGGATACTCATTAAAAACTTTTACTTTGTTTAAGATAGTCGTTTTCTCCGGCATGTCGTCTGGCGGCATATGCATTGTGCATTGCGGCCATTCCTGCCTTCAATGGCTATGTTCATAAATTTTCCGCAGAATCTTTGCAAGTTTCCACGATGAATTATTGTCAGAAGTGTGCAGACTGTTAACATACCTGATCCAGCTTTTCTCCTTATGATCACATTTTTTTTTTATGGCAGTGGCACACACACTAAAGGGAGATCCTATGGCGCTCGACGAGCGGTGTGTGTGCGAAGATGTTGATTGACACGGTTCTTGAATATTTGTAGGTCGTAATTAGTGGGAAACAGATGTCCTGGAAGTGAGTTCCACAGTGATGCAGTGCGCCAGACAAAGGAGTTCTGGTAAAGCGATGTTCTAGGTGTTTCTAGTTGTACGACGAACTGGTGCGCTCCTGCCGTCTGTCGCGACTGTCTGACAGGAGTTGCCAGGGGCGGGATTATGCGGGCCAAATCCTGGGAACATCTGCCGTGAAAGTATCTATAAAATAGAGACATCTCGGCCACATGTCTGCGATGTTCCAGACTATCCAGATTCCGGGTCAACTCCGGATCGCCGACGAGACGCACAGCCCTCTTCTGAATGGAATCCAGCAGCTTTAGGGTATGCTTTGGTGCGGCACCCCAGATATGGGAGCAATATTCTAAGCACGGTCTTATTTGCGCTTTGTACAGCAAGAGCAACTGCTGCGGTGTATAGAGTTTTTTGTTGCGAAATAGCGCACCAAGCTTCTGGGAGGCTGATTTTGCGATGTTAGCAACATGGTCATGCCATGACATATTGCTGTTGACCGAGACACCCAGCAGCCCGATTGACGACGATGAAGGAATGGTCGATCCTGCCATAATGATGTCAGGGCCCGCTGTATTGGCCCTCTTAGTAAACGTTGCTGCTTGGGTCTTTGCTGCATTGAACTGGACCAAATTTCGGTCGCCCCAAGTTTGAACTTTCTCCAGGTCTTGATTAATTGCTGTAATCTGCTCCTGTCTGCGGTGATGAGTCTCAGTCGCTGGTAAGGGTTTTTCTGATCTAAAGTGGGAGACAAGGGTACTGTCATCTGCAAAACTGTAAACAGGATTATTCGTTTCGATCAGCAGGTCATTAATATAGATGAGGAAGAGAGTTGGTGAAAGTATTGCGCCCTGAGGCACGCCCGCGTTGATGGTGAATGTGTCCGAGATGTGTCCATCGACTGCAACGTGTAGGGATCGGTTCTTAAGGAAACTGGCCAGCCAGCTGCAGAGAGAGGCGGGCAGTCCCAAGGACGGCAGTTTGTTGAGCAGTCCGTCATGCCAAACTCTGTCGAATGCCTTTGAAATATCCAACGCAATCGCTCGAGACTCTCCGTAGTTTTCAATTGCCCTACTCCATATATGAGTGACATAGGCCAATATATCTCCTGTCGATCTCTCTTTGCGAAAGCCGTATTGATTATCGCTGATTATTCTGTTGCTCTCGAGGTACTTGAGTAGTTGCTGGTTGACTACACGTTCCATGACTTTGGAGATTATTGGAAGCAAGGCAATTGGGCGATAGTTTGAGGGCGTGGTTTTTTTCTCAAGAGGATAGGTAAATCCCTTTTCTGTAAGAAAGAGAAAAAAGCCTTGAAAAAACGGGTGTTAGTTCGTTGGCGCAGTTCTTTAGCACGATGGCAGGTATTCCGTCCGGTCCCAATGCCTTTTGCGTATCTAGTTCTTTAAGGATTTTGCGAATATCACGGTGAGAAAACTTGACTTCTGCCATGGTAGTGTTGATGTTGTGGGCATTGAAGTCTCCCAGAACGATTATTTCTGAACTGGGGTGATCGACCTGTATTGAGTCAAAAGTGGTAGCTAGTGTTGAGAAAAAGCTTTGGTAGGCTCTATCGCTCGGAGGGCGATAGAGACAACATATAAACTTGGTTAATCGCTTGGCGGTGAACTTGAGCCACATGACGTCAAGGTTGTTCGGTTCGAGTGTTTCCTCGCGGTGACATGAAAGGTCGCTTCGGACAAAAATGCATATTCCGAACTTATATCTAAATCGGGTATGTAAGTCGTAACCAGGATAGAGGTAGTTCACTGTTGTTGTTGTAGAACATACTTGTGTTTCTGTAAGGGCTAATATGTGTGGTCTATTTGCTTGTAGATGTTGGTGTACCGAATTTATGTTTGTATTTAGGCCTCTTATGTTGCAGAAATCTATTCTAAATTGGTTCGGTATCTTTGCTGTCTGTGAAATGCGGAATGAAGGGCTCCCAGGGCCACCCAGCGCCCGGAGATCCGAATGGCCGGGGAGTTTACTTCCGGAATATTTTGATCCCGGAAGCACCATCATGTCCATATATTCCTACTGTGGAACCCGGGATCACCAGCGCGGAAGCGGAACGTGATTTGGGAAAACCACTTAGCGCCTCCCAATTCTGGTGGGGTGGTCTTTCACCGGACAATGCGAGTAGGCTTATGCATCTACCACCTAGGGCCGTTTCCACTAGAAGCATCGGCCTCAGACTCATTCCTTTGGCGGTCCCTAGTCTGACAGGGGTGAAAATGGGTTTTTTTGGATCACTCCCCAGTGATCAGCTCCAGACTTTGTACTTTGGTGTTCTCCAGCCTGGAGGAGGACGATGGGTTTTGATGGGCCACATCCCGTGGCAACTCGGAATGGTGGGGGCGTCACTCCCCGTAATCAAACTGCTCTCACCAGTTTGACGTTCCTGCCAGCCAATACAATGCAGCCCCTCTTGTCACAAACTGTCATTGATCGGCCGCAGACTTTGTACTTTGGTGTTCTCCAGCCTGGCAAAGGACGATGGGATTTGATGGGCCATATCCCATGGCAACTCGGAATGGCGGGGGCGTCACTCCCCGTAATCAAACTCCTCTCACCAGTTTGACGTTCCTGCCAGCCAATACAAAGCAGCCCCTCTTGTCACAAACTGTCATTGATCAGCTCCAGACTTTGTACTTTGGTGTTCTCCAGCCTGGGGGAGGAGGATGGGATTTGATGGGCCATATCCCATGGCAACTCGGAATGGCGGGGGCGTCACTCCCCGTAATCAAACTCCTCTCACCAGTTTGACGTTCCTGCCCGCCAATACAATGCAGCCCCACATGTCACAAACTGTCATTGATCAGCTTCAGACTTTGTACTTTGGTGTTCTCCAGCCTGGGGGAGGACGATGGGATTTGATGCGCCATATCCCATGGCAACTCGGAATGGCGGGGGCGTCACTCCCCGTAATCAAACTCCTCTCACCAGTTTGACGTTCCTGCCCGCCAATACAATGCAGCCCCACATGTCACAAACTGTCATTGATCAGCTCCAGACTTTGTACTTTGGTGTTCTCCAGCCTGGGGGAGGACGAATTAACAAAACGATTAATAAAAGCAGAGATATTACTTGATGAATTTGAAGCTATTCAGTTACAAATTGAGAAATTAGATATTAGCGGAGATCAACAGATTCAAAGGGATGATTTTGAAACTTATTATTTTGAGGTAATAGCTCAAGGGCAAAAGTTGTTAGACGATTCAAAATTGCCTGCCAGTGGCGTGGTTGAGGCAGCAAATGTTCAGGGCACTTCTCGTATCAACACTGTTAATTTACCATTGATTAATTTGCCTACATTTGACGGTTCATATGATAAATATATGCATTTTTTCGACACCTTTAACTCACTTATGAATGCTAATAAAGCTTTAGGTAACGTGCAAAAGTTTCATTATTTAATATCATGTTTAAATGGTGAGGCCTTGGGGGTTGTTCAGCCATTGGAGGTTACGGATAATAACTACTTAACGGCTTGGGATCTCATAAAGGAAAGATATGAAAACAAAAGAGCTATTATAAATACACATTTAAAAAACCTCTTTGAGCTCCCAACGTTAACAAGAGAAAATGCAACTGGTATGCGCAATTTTTAGACTGCTTCAATAAAAACATAAGAATATTAAAAAATTTAGGTCAGCCTGTTGAATCATGGGACACAATTTTAATTTATTTATTTGTTTCAAAATTAGATTTTATTAGCAAACGCGAATGGGAAAGCAAAATTGAGCCAAATGTTTTGCCTAAGCTTGATGACTTTTCTAAATTTTTAAATGCAAGATGTCAGTTATTGGAAACTTTATATAATCGTACTTTTGATAATAACTCAAACAGAAATAACAACAAAGGGGAAAACAGATCAGTCAATCATGTTGCTACGGATAAAAGACTTAAATGTTTTTATTGTAAACAAGAACACTGTTTATTTTATTGCAATGATTTTTTAAAACTTTCTAGCCAAACTAGATACGACAAGGTCAGGGAGCTAAACTTGTGTATAAATTGCTTGCGTCCATATTCAAAAGGGCACGGATGTACAGGGACTTGCAAAATTTGTAAAAGTAAAAAACATAATACGCTATTACATAGGAATAATGATAATGATGTATCTAAGGTTTCGCAAGATCATTCATCAGATAGCACTCAAAGTCAATCAGCTAAAGGTTCTCAGAAGGAAGGTCATTTTAGTGTTAGTGCACATTGTAGTCAAGGCAATAATTCTCTTATTCTTTTAGCAACTGCCATCATTGGTATCTTTGACAGAGATCGTAACATGGTTCACTGTAGATGCTTATTAGACGGAGGATCTCAAAGTAATTTTATTACATCGGACTTAGTTAAAAAACTTAATTTGCCAACAGAAAAAATTCATTTTCCAATCAGCGGCATTAATCAAGTTGTTTCTAACATTTCGCAAAAGGTTAGCACGACAATTCGTTCTTTAAACAGCAGTTTTTCTAAAACAGTCACATTTTTGGTTCTTAATAACATTACAGGTTATATTCCGAGTAAGAGTTTTGAAATTTCAGAATAGAATCTCCCAGACGGAATCTCTCTTGCAGATCCCAATTTTCATGAGTCACATAAGGTAGATGTTTTACTTGGGGCATCATTTTTTTATGAATTACTTTCTTCGGGAAAAATCTCATTGGGTAAAAATGCTCCTATATTGCAAAGTTCTAAATTGGGATGGTTAGTTACAGGGCCTCTGCAAATTAATAACTTTATAGATGCAGAAACATGTTTACTTTCTACAAATGATAGAAGAATTCAAGATCAGCTTGAAAAATTTTGGACAATGGAAGAAATTCCGCACAATGATATAATTTCTAAGTTTACTAGAGACGAACAATTTTGCGAGAATACGTTTTTGGAAAATTATACAAGGGATGACACAGGACGTTTTACAGTGGCATTGCCTCTAAAAGACGAATATAGAAACATTGGTGAAAGTTTACAAATGGCAAAAAAACGGTTTTTAAGTTTAGAAAATAAGTTAATTAAGCAACCTAACGTTTCCGAATTATATTTCAAATTTATTAAAGAATATGAGGACTTAGGTCACATGACACGATTAGATAAATCACAAATTCAAACTAATGACGTTGTTTACTATCTGCCTCATCATGGCGTCTACAAAGAAAATAGCGTTACAACGAAATTACGCGTAGTTTTCGACGCTAGTGCGAAAGGTTCTACAAATATTTCACTTAATGATGTCTCGTATGTTGGTCCAACCATACAGTCTGACTTGTTTTCTATTTTGTTGAGATTCAGGAAACATAATTTTGTACTCAAGGGAGACATATGCAACATGTATAGACAAGTTAAGATAAAGTCTGAACATAGAAACCTTCAAAGGATCATATGGCGTGACAGTCCTGAAAAGGACTTTTCTCATTTCGTTTTAAACACAGTTACTTATGATGTCGCTTCGTCTGCCTTTTTAGCAATACGAACTTTAAATGAGGTTGCAATCCTTAATAAGGAACAGTTTCCTAAATCATGCGAGAACATTCTAAATGATTTCTACGTGGACGACTTGATTACAGGGGAAGACACAATTGAAAATTTATTAAAATCAAAGGTCGAAATCACAAACATTTTAAAGTCAGGGGGGTTCACCTTAACACAGTTTATGTCAAACTCGAAAGATATTTTAGAATCAAGCGAAAAACAGCAGAACTTTCTTTTTTCCGATACAGATGAAACGGTTAAAACATTAGGCATTTAATGGAATCCAAATTTGGATAGGTTTCAGTTTGCAGTTAACATTAAGGTTTTTTCTAAGAGCTTCACCAAGAGAACCATTTTATCTATCATAAGTAAAATTTTTGACCCTTTGGGCATTGTTGGGCCTATAGTCATAAAGGCCAAATGCATATTGCAACAGTTATGGAAGCTGAAACTCGGTTGGGACGATCCTATTGCCGAAATTCATTGTTCAGAGTTTTTTAATTTTTTTTTCCAGCTTGGCAGATCTTGATAAGATTTCTATACCTAGGCATGCTCTTTTATCAACATATAATTGACTTCAAATTCATGGTTTCACGGATGCCTCGGAAGTAGCCTACGGAGTTTGTATTTATCTGCGGAGCGTAGATTCCCATGGGAAAAATTATACTCAACTATTATGTTCTAAATCACGGGTAAGCCACTTAAAGTAATTTCACTTCCCAAGTTAGAGTTAAGTGGTGCATTACTTTTGGCACGTCTCGTTAATACCTGCATAAAGGCATTGAATCTACAAAACATTGAAATATTTTATTGGTCCGATTCGAAAATTGTTTTGGCTTGGTTATCGCGGGAACCCACACACTGGAAAACATTTATAGCCAATAGAGTGTCAGAAATACAAGGTCTCTCTGACACAAAAAACTGGCGCCATGTATGTTCCGCAAATAATCCAGCAGACGTAATTTCCAGGGGGTGTGATCCCCGTACGTTATTAAATTTGAAGTTGTGGTGGTCCGGTCCTAATTGGCTCAGTAGTAATTATGAACATTGGCCAAGTTCTGAGGTTAATAATTTTGATTTGTAAGAAATTCCAGAAAAAAGAAATGTCCAAACTTCATGTTTCATCGTCACAACACATTTTGATTTATTACACCGTTATTCAGATTTAATTAAATTACAACGTATCACCGCACTGTGTCAAAGGTTTATCAATAATTTAAAATTAAAACGAATAAATAAGGATAATGAAATAAAGAACCCAAAAACAATAGGCGCGGAAGAAATGTATAAGGCTTTAATTACTTTGGTCAAATTTGTTCAAAACGTAGAATTCTCTAAAGATATTTCTGATCTAAAAAAGTCACCAAAATCGTTATCAAAGCATAGCAAGATTATAAGCATGAGTCCCTTCTTGGATAAGGAAGGTGTTTTGCGCGTGGGGGGAAGACTACTTAACGCTGTTGTAGCATATGACAAAAATTTTCCGATTTTATTACCGGCTAAACATTTTTTCACTGACCTTGTTATATCTTACGAGCACAAAAGAACTTTACTTGGCGGCGTTCAGACAGTTCTGGCATCGGTGAGATCAAGATTTTGGCCCATCAATGCTAAAAATTCGATAAAAAAGATTATTCGAAATTGTGTTCTGTGCTTCAGGACTAAGCCTACTGGGTTTGCTCCAATGATGGGACATCTACCAAGCTCAAGAGTCAATCCATAACGTCCTTTCTTGTCATGTGGTATTGACTATGCAGGACCCTTTTTAGTTAAAGACGGCACGTTGCGGAGTCGTAAGTTAGTAAAGGTGTATGTGTGCCTTTTCATTTGTTTCTCAACTAAGGCCGTTCATTTGGAATTGGCTGGAGATTTATCCACTCCAACATTTTTAAATGCATTGAAAAGGTTTTTCGCTCGTAGGGGATTATCAAAGCATATATGGTCAGACAACGGTACTAATTTTGCTGGAGCAGCCAACCAAATTAATGATATTTTTAAAAAATTAGCGATTTTAAATAATAATCATGGTTTTCAATATTATCTCTCAGAAAACCAGATATCATGGCATTTCATTCCATCCAGAGCACCGCATTTTGGCGGCCTGTGGGAATCGGCGGTTAAGCAAATGAAAGATCATTTAATTCGATCTATAGGGTCTACTCACTTAACATATGAAACATTTTATACTATTCTTACACAAATCGAGTCCATACTTAATTCACGTCCCATCTGTCCATTGTCCAATGATCCATCTGACCTAAATCCTCTCACTCCCGGGCATTTCCTGATTGGCTCAAGACTAGATGCTCTACCCGAAGAAAATGTAGAAGACATCAACATTAACCGGCTGTCTAAATATCAACAAGTTCAGCACATTATCCAAATATTTTGGCGAAGATGGTCGATGGAATACTTACACAATTTACAGCAACGTCCAAATGGATGCAAGGTGATTCTCAAGTTTTGAAACCAGGTCTGATGGTCCTTATACGTGAAGAGAATACCAGCCCTCTAAATTGGAAGATTGGAAGAATCCAAGAAATACATCCGGGTGTAGACAAGTTAGCGCGAGTGGCTAATGTAAGAACTAATGATGGTATTAAAAAGAGAGCCTTTTCGAAGCTTTGCATTCTTCCATTAGACTCCTAAAATTTGTTTATTTTGAAAGCTATCTGCTTTCAAGGCGAGCGGTATGGTGAGATTTAAAGACTATTAGCCACCAGGCGCGTATAAGAGGTGACAAACCAAGTATCTGGTATATGTGCGGTTGCCGGGAAACGAAAGAATGGCAAGAGACTTAGAAAAGAACTGACATTTTATTCACTCTGTTCATGTCATTATTGAGTTTTACTTTGTTAATTTAAAGTAATAAATACATTACGTTCATGCACAATACAGTCCATTATTATTGAAGTACAAAATATATACTTTGGGCACCATTCTGCTACTGACATGACAGATATTCTTAGTCAGTTTGCTAACTTCGTTTTTAAGATCCTCAGTAGTCTCTATCTGTAATATGTAACGCCATTTAATATTGCGCGGTATATCTGTTACGAAAGTTGCATGTCGCTTAGAAATGGGGTAATTTCTTAAGGAAATTCTTATGGGAAGATGATCTGAATTTAATTTATCTGGCGCAATTAAGTCTGTGGCGTATTACGGATGAATGCAATAACTTTTCCGGGTCGTTCATTAGCTACTTGTATAATACCCTATCACCTACCATTCTTGTTTTGCCTATTACTATTCGATCCGATATGTCTTGCGGTAAAAGCTCAGGTTAACATCATCCTGAAAGCCAGCGACTTCCATGTATCCTGCCGTGAAGAGTACGCGGGAGGGGCGTATCCCCACTAATCTACAGATCTTCTGCCGGAGTAGACACTTGTTCTATTAACATTCAAGTTCCTATTATACTGAAGCGATCTATGAATCATCCCCTCCTCTCTCTGGACAATTAAGCCTGTCTGTAGGTTTTAGATTTTCTAACTTTCAAGTCGATGTGTTCTCCAAGTTTAATATCTACTAAAAATTCTATATGATGTTTATTTTCCCTAAGAAAGTGTAATAGCTCACCCACCTTAGTGACAATTCCGTTCCAGCATAAAATATTTATTCAATATAATCAGGTGAAGAACTCAATCGACCGCTGCATGATGGTAACCTATTAATCCCTAAAATATTTTACTATATCTAAATAAGTGTGCATTGCTTAATAATTCTTCTAAGTTAACTTAGTGTTCTGGAGGTTCCTGAATCCAGAACCAACCAACCTTTCTCGAAGTCTGGGCTATCGTTATAGAGTTGTTTGAGCAAACCAGGTGTCGGATTCTTCGCAGTTCATTCTTATTCTATTAAGCGTGGCTTCCGACGCCCTGCTCGTTATCAAAGACAATTTGTCTTTGTCGTTATCTTGGCAGCTGCACTTACAGGCGCAGCTTATACTGAACATTATATTTATTTACAATAATTCTCGGGCCGCGCTAGTTCGAAAATAAAGACTCGCAGAACTCTTTACTGGGAACACGGAACACGTTTACCAATCATACCTTAACGTCCACTCTGTCAGGAGCGCGATTGCGACAACTGGTCCGCACGCAACACTTACGTAAATCACTCGATAAGGTTAGTACTTGAACTTCAGAGTTCACGTCGAAAAACGGCAGTAAGTTATTGTATCGGGATCAATTCTGCGGATAACGGTTAGACGCAAATAAGAGTGCACTATGTAAAAATAGACCTCTCCTATTGGTCGATCAATCTCGTATTACAATATGTCTTCGTGATGCAATCGATTTCTGTCAAGAGCTCTCGTGGTAGACAACTGGGTCTCACCCTCGGTCTCACCTGGACGGCCGAGGTTCAAACCCCGTTGCATTTTTTTTTGAAGATTATGTTTCTAAACAATTTTTATCTTGATTTGGGGTATGTCTTGGGGTCTTGGGTTAGCACCTGGTTAGTTTCCTTTTCTAGAGTCCCCGTAGCGAGCGGAGGGCCATGCGGATCGACCAATAGTAAAGGCCGATTTTTATATAGTGCACTGTTTGTGTAAAGGATCTTATAACGCCACTCGAGGTTAGTAGAGGATTGCGATAACTTGAGTGCGACAGACGAAATGGGAAAGCCGTGACGACAGTTGATGAAATATCGGAAGTGGAAGCAGCGTTTACCGTTAGATTTGTGTTTATTTTGCTTCGCATCTGCTTTTTCTGGTTAATTTTCTGTTCTTGAGGGGTGTTTTTTTACGAGTTTTCAAAAAACATGTTGTCGAAATCGATATTAATAGTCTAAGAGCTAGTGAACCATCCGAGTAACCCGTGTCCCACAAAGCTAGAAAATTTTTAAATTATGTTTTATTATCGGTCAGTTATGAAAATACGAGTCTGGCAGGCATCTCGCGGTTGCGTCATCATCCCTTAAATTTTTGAAAATGTCAAAAAAAAAATTTTTTAACCTTCTCCCACAAGGCTACAATTTTAATACGTTGTAATTTACATAAGTTTAAGTGTAAAAAAAAATTGACAACCTATTTTGAGGGTTGCAAGTAAGTGCCAGACGATAGCAAAGTTGTTATCGGGATAGTAATTCATAACCTGCTCCCACAAGGCTGAAAATTTAAGGGCATATTCTATCAATAATTTAAAAAGTACATGTAAACAGCCAAACTATTTTGACGGTTGCAAGTGTCTGCCAGACGAGTATATAATAGTCATGACGCTCGATGGGAGTGCGAGCGTATCAGACTTGTTCGAGTTCCAATGTCAGAAAGAGAGAATACATCTATTGTGTATAGGCATTCCAACAGTAATTTAAAGGAAAAAGTGAGTGCTCATGAGATGGTGAGACGTATCTATATGAGCGAGTGAGATGAAGGAACCGGTAAGACCAGCTGGTCATTTAAAACGCAGTCAGCATTGGCTCAGCTTATCCACTACCAGCTAGTCCTCTCTACCGAAATCGGAAAGTTGGAATGTCCACAGTCGAGTGCGCATCGATATTTTTAATAGACGGTTAATTTTAAAATTAATTTTCGCTTCAAAATCCTCGATAAATTCCTTCGAAGCCACGGCTATCGCCCTAAAAAAGTCCGAAATTTCGGATTTTAATACAATTTAGCCATTTAAAATCGTTTTTAGACGATAAAAAGTTTATTTTAAGTTAAACGAACTGTCAAAAGTATTAATCATATGCCCAGACGTTTAAAACAATATTGAGTCATGGCCCTCTTCTAAAATTTGCACGGCACTTTCCCGCCGCAAGATGACTAGCTGGTAGTGAATAAGCTGTGGCAACATACATTATTTCTCGGCGTGGCACAAAGCTGTTAAAAAATTATAATAATATTATTAAAAAATAATTTATTACTTATTAATTTTTACTACTAGTGTTAATTATGGAAGCAGTGAATATAATTTGTGTCATATGCAGACTTGATATTTGCCAAAAAACAACAAAATGCATTGTCATAATTATGTAGTTAAAAATAATTCAGTTGTTTCGATTTTTAATGATAACTTCTCTTGCATAAATCACGAAGAGGCAGACACAAAAATTATACAACACATTTGACATATCAATGAAGACAATCTGAATATCTTAATTAAATCATCAGATACTGATATTTTAATTATAATGCTTGGAAATATGGACAATTGCACATTTTTTTGGAATAATTTCATGCACTGACCGGTTGTGACTACAATCATTTTTCAAAAAAGGGAAAAAACGGCCTTTTTCAATTCTTAAGAAAAATTTAGAATATCAAAAAGCTCAAAAAACTTGGGAGTGCTTATATAACATGGCGTAGCTGTGAAATTTTTCCAGTTATTGAAAAATTTGCCTGTGAAATTTAGGGCAGCAAAGGAGTTGCTGTTAACGAAATAAGATATAATAAATTTATGATCACTTATAAACCAAAAAATAAGAATGAATCATTTAATAAAAAATATTTAAATTACGATTCATCGAATTTACCACCGTGTCAGTCCGAATTACATGAGCATTTTCTACGCGCACAATATATAACGAGTATATGGAGTAATGCCAATCTTAAAGTACAACGTTAAAAACCAGAGAATAATGGATGGATTATTGATGATGATGTGAGGGTAACACTGCTCTTTTACAATCCGATCAATCTAATAACATTGAGTCAGGTAAATAATTTTTGTGTTTTATTTGTACGCATAGTGTTTGTATGTTAAAAAAAATTTCCCTCATTCCATTTTATTAATAAAATTTTTTACTTCTTTTCCAGAAAACGATGAAACGATAGATAATTATCATTTTGGTTCAGAAGATGAAGACTAATAGTTGCCATAATAATGTACAAAGACCTATGGAAATTAATAAGTTTCAATAATAAATAATTGTTAACATAAATAAACATTTATACTTAACATATAACTCTGTTTTTCTTTATTTTCAGTAATCCTTCATCGTATCTTGGTAATATAATACAGCATATTCTCTTTTTCTGACATTGGAACTCGAACAAGTCTGTTGCGCTCCCACTCCCGTCGAGCGTCTTGACTATTATATACTCGTCTGGCAGACACTTGCAACCGTCAAAATAGGCTGGCTGCTTACATGCACTTTTTAAATTATTGATGGAATATGCCCTTAAAATTTCAGCCTTGTGGGAGCAGGTTTTGAATTACTATCCCGATGACAACTTTGCTATCGTCTGGCACTTACTTGCAACCCTCAAAATAGGTTGTCAATTTTTTTTACACGTAAACTTATGTAATTTACAACGTATTAAAATTGTAGCCTTGTGGGAGAAGATTTAAAAAAAAATTTTTTTGACATTTTCAAAAATTTAGCAGGCATCTCGCAACCGCGAGATGCCTGCCAGACTCGTATTTTCATAATTGACCGATAATAAAACATAAGTTAAAAAATTTCTAGCTTTGTGGGAAACGGGTTACTCGGATGGTTCACTAGCTCTCCTACTATAAGGTTTAGAAAACATTTTTGTGCGGATAGAGCACTTTTACAGATTTTTTTAAATATCCTTTTGACCTTTTTAATGAAAAATGGTGGTGTAATTTGTAGGGCTTATTTAGCCCCGACTAGATTTAAATTATTAAATCCAGTGGCTTCGCGAGGGGCACCTTAACCAATATTGTTGTAAAAAATACTCCACTAACTTGTTTTACAATTTTGATATTTTTCGGATTAAACAACTATAAATAAAATTTTTGGTAATTTTTTAGAAGACGTGTCAGATTACTTTTTGAATTTGAATGTTAGCCGAGCATATAGAAGTCTAGTATATTACATTTTGCTTTGCGGAAACTCATACGTGTCAAAAAAAAATAAAATAGAGTTTCACGTGTGCAAAAGACTAATATTTATGACAGTACCAGTTCAGCTTTTTTGTTCATCTTGGGCATGCCTTGGGTTAGTTTGGGTTAGTTTTGTCTGGTTGCGCCCCCGGAGCGAGCGAAACGAGCAGAGTGCCATGCGCGAAGTGAAATATTAGAATGATAAAAAAATAATCAACTGCAATGGGGCAGTGGAGATCTTTCTCTTAACCTTGTTACGCCACTGCAATATTTATATAGGTAACACATATTTTTATCAAAATTCGTCATTGCAAATTAAATATTTTCTATTTTTATACACTTTTTTACCCTACCCAGCACACCTATTCACTCCAATGTGCCATAAGACAGTTACTATTAGGTTTCCGTAAATAAGAACCGTCTAAAAATTACGTAAAAACATTAAATTTATGTGTTTCTGAGAAAAAAGACGGCAAAATCGAACAATTGTCATTTTTTTTGTCGCTTCATTTTTTTTTCGTATCTTGCTTGGTTTTCGAGAAAAAAACATTTGATTGCATGGCCTTGGATATTATATAAAAAAAATAAACTAGCATACTGGCAAAGACTGTGGTGTACCTGTTTTTTTTTGGAATTTAATAGTTCATTTTGATTATAAAAATTGTCATAAAACTTGCTGCAAGCGATTAAAACAATTTTTTTCCGTGATATTTGCTATTGTGAATAGTCATGCAAAAAATTGGGCAAGATACACAAAAAGTTAAACGAAAAAAAAAGTTGTATTTTTTTGCTTAATCCAAAAAAAATATGCAAATATGGAAAAAGTCATTGGCACACATTTTCTTTAAATACTGACTAAGTTGCCCCCGAGACGATATCGGGTTTAATAATTTTAATCTAATTGGATCTAAATTAGTCCCTTATTACTACAAGAACATCACCAATTTTCATTAAAATCGCCTAAAGAATATTTGGGACATTTATAAAAAAACTTTTAACACCTTGTATCTTGAATACTCTGCATTTTCAGACATAAGTTTAACTAGACTCTTTGCCTTATTTTTTACAGTAAATACGCTGTTAAAAGTATCCTGATTACAAATCAGACCACATTCTGTATATATTTATGTGCGTGGAGCTTGTTTGTACTAGGTTTTGACACTGTTTTGTTCATTTTAGTTTAATTATTTTTCAAGCATTTGTCTTTTACCTATCTTAACTTTGGTACCAATAAAATAAAGCACAGTGCCTTTATTTAATCAATACTGTTTTATAGATAAACCTAGCAATTCAGATAACTCGTATTCTGATCACTCTTTTAAAGGAATTTTAGGCCACTAGTCCTCTAAAGTGATTATTAATGGAACAATCTGTATATTAGTAGATATTTCAAAAAATGTTTTCTTCCTGATCATAAATATATCCGGGTTTATATCTCTATCTTGAAAAATAGCCGAGCAAATCGACACAAACCGTGCCATTCCCATGTTCTCGCATGTGGGCTTTCAACAGATGACGCCACGAATAGCGCAGCGAAATAGGGCGAAAAATAGTTAACAAAAATTTTTTGAGGTATAACCAGATGAAACCTTCATGGCACTATTAAATGCGTCATTGGACATCCTAAAAGGCCATTTACGACTTTTTTTACCGGTACCGATTTTTTTTAAATCGAAAAATGTATAAAATTTGTGAAAATAAAAAATCGGACTTTTTATTACTTACTACGCAATATTTTCGGAACTGTTTGACATATTTTAATTATTTTTTTTTTGTTTGAAAGCTGACACATTAGCGCATGTGACAGCATAAAAAATATATAAAAACAAGTTTTGTTTAAGAAAGAAACAAAAGGGAATCTAATAGTTTCGTTTTCCTGGTGATGACTTTTTGAAGAATCGGAAAACTTTTTTATTTTAAAGAATTGCGATACATAGTCTGCGAACAAAATGAAGCAAGAAGTATGAAAATATTTTCTAAAAAAACTGCTACAATGTACAATTCATATTTTAGGTAATATTGAAAGTTCAATAGAGTAAAACATTGCGCGCTTGTTTCTAGGCCTCCGCGGGGATAACACCGCGTCATCGCGCTCGCCAGTGTGCAGTACAGTAACACAAAGGTCGTAATGTGCAGCCATAATTTTGTAGAATTCGTTTGGAGCTATAAAAAAGGGGAAATGGATTGTTTATTATGTGGACAGTTATTAAACGATAATGACAAACTCGTGCGAAAACCCACAAAAAAAGGACTGGAAATGATTGTTAATGCCGCAGAAAAGAGAAAGGACTATTTTAGCAAATGTATTTTACAGAATAAAGATATGGAATCTATTTTAGGCGGCTGTATTAAAGTTAAATATCACGTGGCTTGTAGGAAAACATATAATAGTGAATAAAATATATCTTCTGCTTGTGAAATAAGTAACACTTTACATGAAAATATTCCTACTTGTTCTAAAACAAGAAATAGTGACACTCTTTTTGGTATACGAAAAATATGTCTGATTTGCAATTCGTGTGGAGTAAGAAAAAGGCAGAAATTAACCTCTATTCAAACCGGTAAGTCTTTACAAATTTTGGGATTTTGTTTCGCAACAGAGTGCATAGTGCACCAGATGAAATGAAATTTAGTTCAGCTTAAATGAAATTTAGTTTACCTCGAGATAATCTCGGCCTGCATCGAGATATTTTATTATATATGGTTTAAAACATTTCTGCTTTGTACTAACGAATTGGCAAAAGATTTCATTTTGAAAACCATAATTTATGTTTACATCAGAATTTGTTTCAGTACAAATTGACTGATCTGAGTTCTCGTTATCTAAATTTAAAGTTTTTCCTTGCGCGATTGACGCCACTTTATACTTTTGACTCATTTTGGACTTATTTTTAAAAGCGTTAATATTTCTTGCTGAAATATACTGACTGAGGCAATTTTTATGGTACTTTGCATCATAGGCAAATAAATCTTTATAACCAGAGAGCTTGGAAATCCTAGAAATGTCCTCCCTTTTTTTAGCAGATTTGGTTATTTTTTCGTATGTATTGTTGCCGGTGCCTAAAAACAAATATTATTAAGCAAAACTAATAGCCATTAAAATTTTGCAATAAATTGTATTTAGATTTCATAACGTTTCTCAACAGTTAAAAAGAAGCATATCAAATCTTTTGCCAATTCAAGAGCACAAAGCAGAAATATTTTATACCATTATAATAAAATATCTCGATGTAGGCCGAGATTATCTCGAGGTAAACTAAATTTCATTTAAGCTGAACTAAATTTCATTTCATCTGGTGCACTATGCACTCTGTTGCGAAACAAAATGCCAAAATTTGTGAAGACTTACCGGTTTGAATAGAGGTTAATTTCTGCCTTTTTCTTACTCCACACCAATTGCAAATCAGACATAATTATTTTTCGTATATCAAAAAGAGTGTCACTATTTCTTGTTTTAGAACAAGTAGGAATATTTTCAAGTGTTACTTATTTCGCAAGCAGAAGATATATTTTTCTAAGATTGACAGCAAATATTAATTTTGCAGACACATATCTATCAGCAAAGTATTACTTTTCCTGCCTAGGCAGCAAAATGATTAGTCTCCATGGAAGTAAAACATTTGACATAAGTTGTCAAACTATAATTATTATGGACATATACATTTCCATAGCAACCAACCGTCCCAACAATTGCGATTTCTATCCAATTTTGTTTTAATTTATCACTACAGAGAAAATAAAAAGATTGTAGGAATTATGATAATTTGCAAATATACAATATACAACATATATCATTATAACAATCGGAGAAAAAATTATATGTTCAACTCGGCAGCAAAGTAGATTATTGACTGCCTTAGCTGAATTCCTGAATGAACTATCAGCCGCGGCAGTCAATCTAGTACTTTGCTGCCTAGTATAATGATTTCCTACAAGCCACGTGATATTTAACTTTAATACAGCTGCCTAAAATAGATTCCTTATTCTGTAAAATATATTTGCTAAAATAGTCCTTTCTCTTTCCTGCGGCATTAACAATCATTTCCAGTCCTTTTTTAGTGGGTTTTCGCACGACGAGTTTGTCATTATCGTTTAATAACTGTCCACATAATAAACAATCCATTTCCTTTTTTTATAGCTCCAAACGAATTCTACAAAATTACGGCTGCAACATACGACTTTTGTGTTACTAGATTGCACACTGGCGAGCGCGATGGCGCGGTGTTATCCCCGCTGCCGCCTAGCAACAAGCGCGCAATGTTTTACTCTATTGAACTTTCAATATTACCTAAAATATGAATTGTACATTATAGCAGATTTTTTAGAAAACATTTTCATACTTCTCGCTTCATTTTGTTCGCAGACTATGTATCAAAATTCTTTAAAATAAAAAAGTTTTCCAATTCGTCAAAAAGTCGTCACCAGGAAAACGAAACTATTTGATTCCCTTTTGTTTCTTTCTTAAACAAAACTTGTTTTTTTATATTTTTTATGCTGTCACATGCGCTAATGTGTCAGCTTTCAAACAAAAAAAAAAATAATTAAAATATGTCAAACAGTTCCGAAGATATTGCGTAGTAAGTAATAAAAAGTCCGATTTTTTATTTTCACAAATTTTATACATTTTTCGATTTTAAAAAAATCGGTACCGGTAAAAAAAGTCGTAAATGGCATTTTAGGATGTCCAATGACGTATTCGATAATGCCATAAATGTTTCGCGTGGTTATACCTCCAAAAATTTTTTTTCAAGAAGGAGGCGACTTTTCCATTTTTTTTTACTACGCTAGAATTGATGGGAGAACCTATCCTCTACCAACCTTGTCAACCTCTCCTAAAATTTTCACGTATATCGCCGATGACGTCGACCAATTATTTATTAAAATTAAAAATACTATAGGTAGTTTTAGTGTCGAATGAAAATGTAGGTAAATTAATTTGTTAGTGCCTATCCCAAGATATTTTTAAAGACAACAATTAATTTATTAACTCTATATACGTTTAATAAAAACATACCTTTTTTTATTTTCTGAATTGCAATACCGCTGTAAAAAGTGAATAAGAACAGCGAACGATCTAAAAAAGAAAGGACTGAGATTAAACTAAAGCCAATTAGATATAGTTTATGTTAGTTTTATACAAATTGTAAATATCATATAGGTAACAAATTCTGTGATTCCAATGATAGAGTGCATAGTCATCTCTTCTGCTTGAAGAGCTGTTAAGAGTATTTTTATGCAAATTGGTGCGTCCTGCCAGGTCTCGACTGAATCCGCTCATTAGTCTTGTACGAAGTACGGTGTGGCAGTACCAGATGATTCCAAAATTAGGCATAATATGAGAACTGTGGCAGACCCATTACCAATTAGTGTACAATTGGGCGATTGTAAGAAAATTAAATTAAAATTAAGTTCTAGGACTAAAAGAAATTATCTTTATCAGTCATAGTAATTATTACATAATTATGTTGATTAAAGCAAAGAATATTCTACTTAGTAATATTCTTTGATTAAAGTGGTCAAGAGATTTTAACAATAAAAATGTTAAAATTAATCGAGGTAGGTAGACAAATGTTTGCTTAATCATTCATAAAGTATAACATTATAAAAAAAACTCAAACCCACTTGTACATCTAATAAACTTTGGAACAAAATATCAATAAATAAAATAAAGGTCACAAGAAAAAACGTCCAGAAAATAAAGATAACTTTTCAAAACGTATTTTAATATGTCAAAATTTATTACGGATTCCCCGTTTATTATTTTCTTAGTAGTTAATAAGTTAATAGTTATGTGGTACGAGTGTTAAACGTGTGTATGTATAGGTTTCCAAAAAAAGCTTTGTAATAAAGCCTATTTACATAAGAATTCATCTTTGAGTTATTTTACGTCATTTTGACTGGTCCTTCGAGTTAGCCGAAATAAGCTAACACAGTACATAACAAATTGGAATTCTACATTCTACTATGGACAAACTTACGTGCTACCTATCATTCAAACAAAAACAGCAACCAGCAAGTAATACTGTCGTCTGTCGTCAAGGCATTTGGGACGCCAGGACAATTACGATAGGAATGTCTGCATTGTCAGTTTGAATATTTAGTCATCTTCTACCTGTAATTAGTTGTAAAGCCAATCGTTCGGTAGATTTCGAATGCTGCAGATCATCTAATTTTTTAAAATATCTATACGATAAGTAGGTATGCATTAGATTCCATTATACCAAAGAGTGATGCGTACGCATATGATGATGCCACTTTTGTGTATTTTATGCAGTCCCAAGGACTAAGCATAGAGCGGCTAATATGGTCATGAATATCTACTTCCGGGGCGCGATTTTACTAAACATACTTAACGCCAGCACAAGACACGCCCACCGTAATATGTCAGCTTTAAAAATCTCCGATATACTCGGCGCCAGCACATCGCACTAAATATACTGCGCTCCAGCACAGGGCTTGGTGTCATCTTGGCTAGCAGAAAGCAGATGTGTAGAAGTTTGGCTCAAGTGAGAATGCGAGGCAATGTTTTTGGTATTTATTTTCTTTTGGGTTAATTTTTTTTTGACATGCCTTGTGTTGGTTTTTGTTGGTTGCGTCCCGCAGCCAGCGAAGCGAGTGGAGAGCATTGCATAAAGTAAAAAGGTAAAAATTGTTTGCATTTCGAAAATAGGTGAAAAATACTATAATATACCTGACGTATAGGTAATTTTACAAAATTAACTTCACGCTCGCACAAGACACGTCCATCCTAATACGTCAGGTATATTATAGTCTTTTTCACTTATTTTCGAAACGCATTTTTTTACATTTTCTCTTCATGTAATGCTCTCCACTCGCTTCGCTGGATGCGGGACAAACAACAAAACAAAACGAAAACTAACCCAAGGCATGTCAAAAAACTAACTAACCCAAAATATAAAAATAAATACAAAAAAATATGCATTCTCACTTGAGCCAAACTTCTATACATCTGCTTCCACGAAGCCCTGTGCTAGAGCGCAGTATATTTAGTGCGATGTGCTGGCGCCGAGTATATCGGACATTTTTAAAGCTGACGTATTACGGTGGGCGTGTCTTGTGCTGGCGTTAAGTATATTTAGTAAACTCGCTGCCGGGGCACCATCAAAGTACTCTTCTACAATTTTGGGACGCTTAACTTCTTGAATAAGTTGATTATAGTCTTCATCCCATTGCCTTTTTTCGGCTTTATTCCTGGTTGTACTGGAAGATCCAATAAATGTATGTGCCTTCTTATCTCTCACGGCTAAAGCCATTATGGGGTTTTAACATTTCCAAGAAAATATAATCCGCGTTTGTGTAATTCAATCGCAGCTTTTCTAGATGCTTACCAAGAATCTCCTACCACTATTATTCGTCCCGATCTATGCCATGGACTAGTTAAACGCAGTGTTGTAGCATTTCCGGCTCCTAGCTCTTGCTGCGATATTGTTATTTTTCCCGCGTTGATTTTAAGGCCAATCATAACACCAGACTGAACATCTGCTACCATGTTACACTTGCATCTTACTCCCTTTGGCTTTCATATATTTTGATGATAGAAGGTATTTCTTTGTTTTTCCGTGTATACCTTTCTCATACCAGGCAAATATTGACTCATCAACAGTTATCCTATCCATGTCGGTTTTGCCATTTGTTTACTGACATTTTGTAAAATGGCCGAACCAAATCTCATTTATTCAAATTATCTTCATCTTGGAAAATTTTCTGGCCACTCTGCAGTTTAACATGCTCCGGTCCAACCCATCTTTCAGCTAATGTTGCGTATAAGCAGTTTGGTAATACATTATTGAATGCTCCTTTAATGTCTAAGAACACACCCACCGCAACACTTCTGTTGTCTAACGCCTGTGTTAGGTTCCCGACAAGGTTCTTTAGTGCTACTTCTGTAGATTTGCCGGCCTAATACGCATATTGGTGGGCATTTAGTGGATACTCACCAAGCGCACCCATTCTAATGTGCACGTCCAGTATCTTTCTATGCATTTCAACAGAAAAGAGGTCAGACTTATTGATCTCCATAATTTAGGTGTTGATTCCCTACGCCCCATCTTTGGGATGTACTCCACTCTGCTTTTAGTCCAGCTGCTAGGTATATAATTACTCGCTAGGCTGGCTCTAAAAAGGTTTAATTAAGAACGGTGTTAATACCTCCAGACCGTTTGGCAGCAGTGCTGGAAATATCCCGTTCTCACCAGGTGATTTTGCGAGAAATTGGATATACCTTGGTGACGTCTTCGACGGCTGCGAATGTTGTATATCTAATTACATTGATATTATTGGCTTAACAACGGGAAACCGACTGGCTTAGTCAACGGTATCAAAAAGAAAATTTTGCAAAGGGATTTCATGGTATTCATAGGTAAGTATTAATTAAGTTAGGTTAGACGGCTGCGAATTGGGTAATCTAAGTTATTGGCAAACCAGAGGGTTATAGTTACATGAAGTTGGGTTACCCTCTGGCGACGTTTCGACGGCTGCGAATTGGGTAATCTAGGTTCTTGACAACAGAGCGACGTCTTTGTGCGCCTGCGAAACTGTTGACAAAACTTATGTGCCAGTAACTAGGTTCAAGCACTTTAATAAATAAAATCAAATTACCAATTCACTACCTGTATCATGAGTTGATTCAAGATAATCATAAAAAAAGAAATATTTGTTGCCGATGGCATAAATGTGGTACAGATTTAGGGAACGGTATCCAGGTCAAATTAGACAAGACTATCGGGTTTCGGTCAGGCAAATTAGGCCATGTAAATAAATAAAATGGGCAAACACTCGGTAGGTATAAAATATGTAGGAATGATTCCAAGAATAAATTATGGACACAATGTAGGGTTTGACATAACGTAATGTGAAGTTTATATTTAAAGGGTTTGAATCAAATATGGAGGCCTTAAAGACAACTTAGGTATAGGTTTGGCTGGTTTGCTGAAATTGGGTATTAATGTTGACTATACATAATTAAAAAATAAATTACTTATTGCATGGGTTATGAAGCTGGCAAACATTCAAAATCTACCACTGGACAAGATCCCGCGGCTGGCGTACCGCCCCTGCGTTAAAAAAATATCTCTTAGCCTGGTTAGCAAAAATGACCCACGGCTGAAGCAACTTCCCCGCGCGAAAAAAAGTAAAATCCTGCCTGGTGTGCTATCCACCCGCGGCTGGAGTACCTCCCTCGCGTAAAAAAAAATTATAAAACAAAAGATCTTTGATGCACTGCAAGTTAATAGTATACAAGGTTAGCGTTTCTGGTGCAAGGGACTGACTTACGTGTAATTAGGTATACCGGGTGTCAACGAATCAATTAGACAAGTAATAACTTCTAGGATATTAGATTTATCAAAATGAGATTTTGTGTAGGTAAATGGTATAGGGAAAGGACAATTTTCGCATATTTTTCACTTTCCGGTCACTTCCGGTTTCACCGGAAATGGCTCCGGTTTCAAATTTTGAAATGGAACACCCTTATATTTTTACATTTTTGGATTTCTGAGACAATTCTAAATCGGAATGTGATATTTTAAAAAGTTTTTACGCCTTCTCGATTTTTTTAGAGCCAGTTTTAATATTGGATCTAGGTGGCCGTGGTCGGGCGCAAACTAATCTATGGACTTCAGATGATCTCAGAAAATTGCATTCGCAAAGTTTTAGCGATGAGTATGATAAATGGGAATAAAACAAGTTGCCAAAATCACATTTTTGTGTCTAACTATTTTTTTTAAATGGCGACCCTTTTTTGATAAGCTCTTTCCGTAAAGAGGATTTTTTAGCGAATCTAACGATACTAATTTATTCACGATCGGATTAAAAATAAGC
>MU183774.1:133859-175414 GCA_016904865.1 Pissodes strobi
AATATTTTCCATTTATATTGAGTTTTAGCGCATCTAACCCATTTAAGGCGCTCCATCAAGTTTGATAAAAAACTAGTACAGTTTTTATTAAAAGGTAGTATACCAGCTTACCTATTATAGTTATAACGTGTACTACGATCTTTTGGACTGTGCTATTTTCACTTAGCGGCATCCACGGTGGTATTTTTTCTTCCAGTAATGGTTTTAGTGTCCATAAGATACAAACGCTTGCGTTTACGGTGTAACCTATCCAACCGAGTATCGCGTACTTCCTAAAACCTTCTCGTATTATATGCTTTTCTGTGTCTGGCACATGGTTAAACACTGGATCATTTAGCCACTCGAATAGCTTCCTTGAAGCATCGGGATGTATTCTTAAATATCCATATTTGAGCAAATTGATTCCTAGTTCCGCAAGAATTAGAAGGGGATCTGAATATTCCAATATCATGTCGGAATGAGTTAATATATACGTGCCGGCTATAAAATAAAAATACGTGTATATTTACCGCAAATTGGGATGTGAACGTTATAATTGTGCCAAACTAACATCTTTTGCTGTTGAAGGTGGGCAACTTACTTACCCATGATTGGCACAAAAGCCGTCAAAACATATATTAGTACGGAATAAGCGAAGTAACGATGTTTCGACCAGCTGTCAACCGGATAGATACCTAACACTTGCCATATCCTTCTATGTTCCCTTAAAGAATTGTAAATCGTTGAGTCCGTCTCTAGCACCCAGTTCATGATTGATTTGCTGCAAAACAATTTTTTTCTTTAAACGTAATAATCACTAAATAGACGAAGTAAAGAGTTCCACTTGAAATTAATGAAAAAGCTCAACGGCAGAAAAAGTATTTTCCCATTATAATATGTGACATGTCGGTCAATTTTCTAACATTTCCGACAATATTTTTAGTAATAGGTTGGGTTAGTTTAGGTTAGTTGGGTTTCTCTGGGGATGAATATGTAATGTAAAGATTTACACCTCATATTACCACACTTCCTGCTGGTGCCATCACAGCTCTGTCGACTATAGAAGATGTTTTCTAAGTAGTAACCCTTTACGGGGGGCGAAGCGAACACAGAAGTAGTACTCAGCCCGCAGCCTAACCTTTGCAGCGTTGAAGATTTAAAAAACGGTATTTATAAAATATCATAGATATCCTTTAACCGATTTGGTTGAAATTTGGTGCAGTTATTTCAAGTAATACGGCGCTTATTTGGCCCTAACTAGATTGAAATTATTAGTTCCAGTGGCGTCTCAGTGAGCACCACAGCCAATATTATTGGGAAAAAAAGCACGCCACTGACTTTTTTTGCAGTTTTAATATTTTATTAGATTAAGCAGTTAAAAATACAACTTTTTGGTCTCTTGTATTTTCTTCAGATCTAGCTTCGTTTTCGAGAAAAAAACTCATTCTAAAAACTATCCATGGACAACATAAAATAAAAACCAAAAATAAAAAATAAATAATTTCGACCTTAAAGTAAATGAGCAAAATGTCCACCTTCTGATAAAATACATGACTGCAACCGATTTGTCATTGATTGTCAGACACGTTCAAAAATACCCTGAGTATTCCTTATGAGATTGCAATTGTCAATTATCCGATTCCTCAAGTCATTCACATCTAGTACAGGAGTTTTAAAAACAAGAGCCGTCAGATGATCCCATAAATAGAAATCTAGAGGATTCATATCAGGGCTGCGAGATGCTGACGAGCAAGAACACTAAAATGAGCTGGAGCCCCGTCGTGCTTAAACCAGATATTGACTCTTACATGCACGGGTAGTTCTTCTAACAAAATGGGTAAATGATCTCGCAAAAAGTCCGTGTAGGATTCACCTGAATCTTGCTGGTAAAAATGGGCCAATTATGTAGTCACCAATAATTCCTACCCAAACGTTTCAGCGAAAATTGTTGTTGAAAATGATAACGTGGGCATTGACGCCGGCCCAAAAATGATCATTGTGAAAGTTCATAATAACATCTCGTGAAAAATTTGCCTTGTTGCTTCACATAATCTTGCATGTAGCGTTCTAAATGTTGTAGCATGGAATTACTCTGTTAGGTTATCTGTCGTGATAAAATCTCCGTACTTCTCCCGCATTTCCATTTGCTAATCCATAAATGAAGTGCATGTCAGCCATTTCGGCGTTAGTAAAATTATTCATGATGGACTCACTGCTAAATTGAAAAGACTGATTCTTACTGATATTATTACGCTCTTTCTATCCGTCTAATGGGCGCAAACCTTCACTCCAGCTTAGAAGGAAGTGGGAGTGAATAATCTCAAATCGAAAGAATTTTTTTTTTGAGAACTTAGAATTAGATATAGAATGAAGTAAAGTATGTCAATGCGTAGGCGAAAACGAGCTGTCGGTCGCCGAGCGTATAAACTAGGCCCTAGCTCAAATGCCGGAGAGTAGGGTGCGGGTTGATTTATTTAAGGCGCCACGGGCTTTTAGACATTACAAGCGAGAATTACCCCAAAGTTGAAATATGGAACTCGTTTGAGCTTAAGCTTCGCGACAAAATAAATGAACACCAAAAATTCGGGTACTTGCTTTATACCGACTTTGATTTTTTGGCGGAATATATATTTAGTCTAATTTTCTAACTTATATTTATTGTTTTATTGATCGATTTTCCTGATAGAAATAAATCTATCAGAAAAATCGATCAATAAAACAATAAAAATAAGTTAGAAAATTAGATTTAATATATATGCCGCCAAAAATCAAAGTCGGTATAAAACAAGTCCCCAAATTAACTCAAAAAAAACTATAGTCGATGAGAACAAATACTCAATAATTAATCAAAAATGACTAAAGAAAGAGATAAACAAATGTTCAAAAATTAATCAAAAATAATCAAGAACGTTTCAATTATTGAGCGCTAATGATAAAAAAAAAAACAGATACTTACTGAAGCGGCCTGTCCCGTTGGAGATTCGCTTAAAATCTAATTTAATAAAACAGGTGAATAAACAAACAGGGATTGGTTTTATTACTTAATAATGAAATATCACAGCTAGTCAGGGAAAACGAAAGATTAAAGTAGAGAAAATTTCAATAAATCAGTTCTTATGGTTACACTGTATTCTTAAACGAAAAACAAGGTAGGCTTTACTCGGTGAAATAATTCACACGCTTAATCTAAACAAATTCTGAAATATTCAGTTGCAATTAATGACGATCGCTCAAGGTATTAATAAAAATCACGTCAGTAAAATATGTTGAAAGCCAGCGATACTGCAAATAACTTCTCGTTTTATAGGCAAGTTCAATTAGCTCCAGTAATTACCTAATTAAAGACTAATATAACTAACTAACTATGGGTATTCGGGTCAGTTAAATTATGCTGATAACTGCCGCAAAAACGATATATAATAAATATAGTTTAAAAAAACTAAAAAAACTTGCTTTAATGATCAATCGAACTAAAAAACAAAAAATAATTCTTAATACTGGCAGAAAATAATAATAAACGAAAAATATTAGTATTATTGTGAAAAAGCGTGGGGCGCTTTGTGCTAGATTTTATGTACATCGAGCACCCCACTTGTTTTTCACAATAATACTAATATTTTTCGTTTATTATTATTTTCTGCCTCTATTAAGAATTATTTTTTGTTTTTAGTTCGATTGATCATTAAAGCGTTTTTTTTTAGTTTTTTAAAACTATATTTCCCACTTTTTAGTTCGATGTACTATGGAAGCATTTTTTTAAACTATATTATTTAATCTTGGCGATCCTCACCAGGATAATTAGATAAACTTATAAAATTATTGTATTGTCGTCGGTCCTTAATAAGTCTACAAAGTTTAAATGAAATCTGACCGTTTAGAGTGGGCCAAAATCGAGTCCACTTTTTAGTTCGATGAACTATGGAAGCATTTTTTAAAACTATATTATTTGATCCTGGCGATCCTCACCAGGATAATTAGTTAAACTTATAAGATTATTGTATTGTCGTCGGTCCTTGATAAGCCTTCGTTGCAGAGCTACGGCCAAAAAACGGTTTTCCCCCAAATTCCCCCCTTACTTTAGAGCCCCGCCGCCCCCCATGCAGATTGCAGATTTATACAAAAATAGACTCGACCAGAAACTCCAGCTACAGCAATTCAATAACAATACAGAGCCTTACGAATATATTAAGCAATGTGTGAAACAAGCAGCAGAAGAAGCGTTAGGATATCTTACTGAGCAAAAATCCCATAAATCCTATTGGTGGGATAAAGAAATTCAACAAGATATTGAAGCTAAAAGGCAGAAATACCAATGCTATCTATCCAGCAATTCGAATCACGATAGAATGATATTCAAAGAAGCACAGGCTCAAGTAAGAAGAAAAATAACAAGAAAGAAAAATGAGTCATGGGAAAAAAGCTGCAACAAAATAAATACCTACCTGGGAGGAACAAAAAGCAGCGAAAGCTGGAAGCTTCTGAAGTCTCTTCGCCACAACAAAAAAAGAGAACTAGTATCCCCAATCACAACAAATAAATGGAATGAGTATTTCAGTAGGCTCCTAAAGGAGGATCGAGGACAGTTTTTGGAAAGCGATGACTTAAATAGTATACACATCTCAGCGTCGCCGGTCAGGATTAATGTAAGGGAGGTGAAAGATATTTGTAATACTCTGAAGAACAAGAAGGCATCTGGACCTGGTAATATCCCCGCGGAATTGATCAAATATGGAACAAACAAGCTATACGAACACCTAACCAGGCTCTTCCAAAACTGCGTAAGCAGCGGAAAGGTCCGAGAAGAATGGAAGCTATTCTTCCTTACCCCTATCCACAAAAAGGGTTCCAAAGAGGATTGTGACAATTACCGATGTATTGCGGTGACGAGCACAATCAGTCGGATTTACGGCAAAGTACTGAAGACCAAAATAGAGCGCGAATACACCGACAGAGAAGCAGAAGAACAGGCAGGCTTTCGTGCATGAAGATCCACTATTGACCACTTTTTCTGTGTCACTCAGCTTATCGAGAAAATGTCAGCTTTCGACCAAGAGGTACACCTCCTGTTCGTGGATCTGAAGAAGGCATACGACAGCATACCACTGGCAAAACTTTGGGACGCATTGAAACGGACACACATAAACGTCTCTCTAATAGAGTCAGTGAAAGAAATGTATAGAACACATAAAAGTCAAAGTCGGAACCGAATTGTCCAACGTGTTTACACCAAGCAAGGGCCTCAAACAAGGATGCTGTCTGTCGCCCACTTTATTTAAGATATACCTTGATCAAGCATTAAAGGCATGGAAAGAAAATGCGAGAATATGGGTATTCCCCTTAATAACATGATAATTTTCCAGTTGTTCAAGGATAATTAATTAACTGCACGCGCGATGAAACTTGGTAGCCAATCCGACACCAGTACGTACTACGAAAATATTAGAAAGCCATCGATTTTAATTTCACGCGCTAAATTCAATTGGGTCGAAATCAAATTGTTTAGCGATATGGATTTATTTAAATTTCTCGATCGAGAGTACTTTGAAGCCAGATTATATACGGGGGATTTACGCATCGATATACGCTAGACAAAACGGCTCGTGACAATACTATCAACGTGAGCGGGTCTCCAAAGCAGATAAGTAGGTACTTGATTGGACTTGGCAATAATTTGTTATAAAAAGCAGATGTGGTATGCCAAAAATGCGATAATAAAAGTCATAGAAGTTGAATGTATATTTAATAGTAAACATATTGAAACCAGTGGTGTTACAGATTTTAACTCAGTTGCCTTCCAAGACGCCCCTAAACTGATTAAGTTAAATCTAATTACTACCTCGAAATAAAACGAGTAAAGAAGTAAATACCAAGTTTGAGACTTAATTGGCCCATTTTTTTACCAGCAAGATTAAGAGGTGAATCCTACACGGACTTTTTGCGAGATCCTTTACCCATTTTGTTAGAAGTACCCGTGCATGTAAGAGTTAACATGTAGTTTATGCACGACGGGGCTCCAGCTCATTTTAGCGTTCTTGCTTATCAGTACACCTACCCTAATCGCTGGAATGAACGTGCAGGACCTCAAAATTGGCCAGCTCGCAGTCCTGGTGGGTAACTATTTTTAATGATTTTTTTTTTCGCTTAATTTAATTGTCCTATCTCCACACCTACAATTACAGATTTCTTCTAAAATATAGGATGTTGTGACATATAATTTAGGTAAGGGCCAGACAAGCATTTTTCAGTGTACTAATGTACTGAAATTATGTTGGCGTTATGTTGTAATGTCATATCTAATTTAATTTGAAAATTGTTTTCTATTTCAATTCCAAATTTTATGTTTCTTCTCAAAATAGTTAAAAGATTTCAAAACGTAATTACACTTGTCATTGGGCACAGCCGTGATACAATCATTCATGCACCTCCATAGAAAGGGTAATTAAAGGTCTAATTTGGGTATAACCGTTTTTCTAATTTTTTCTAAGATAATTTGTGCTATAACAATAGAAATTGAAGACCCTATAGCGCATCCTTCTATTTGTGGTTAAAATTTATCTTTATACAAATATGTTGATACTAGAGGAAATTCTAATTTTGATAAAAAGTCGTTAAGGGGGATATTTGTATATTTATTTAGTTCCATGCCATTTTGTTTTAATATTTCGAGTGCTATTTTAAGGGGTATTTACGTATAGGGTTACTACGTCAAGGGAAATGAGGTAGTAATTAACCAGTAATCTTATATTATTAATTTATTCCTTGAAGTCTCAAGAATCTCTTATATATATGTGTTTCTTTTTTATAACGTTGCTAAGAATATTTTTTACAAGATACTATTGGACGCATGGGTATTGTATCGTTGTGTAACTTCGGTAGGCCGAGATATTTCTATAGCGCTCCTATTTAATGATAAATTTTTACTTACGTTTTTTATTTCCCTGTGGTCTTCTTCATGATTCAGTATTAGAGATATTAGTCGCCAGAGACATCCTCAATTATATATAAACGTCCGCTCATGACGTGGGTTCGAGCAATTGGGTGATGGTAATAACACATTTGATGTACTTATGCATCATACCAGCGGGGTATTGCGGCGATTTAAGCCCAATTTCGAAAATAGATATTATCGGCCACCTTATCAAATTAACTATTTGTGAGAAAAATTGCGGAAAGTACCGTAATCGTACTATTAGCTTCGCTCACTTTCTGAGGAATAATAATATAGAGGCGATTTGGTAAACAAGAAATAAAATTTTAAAATTGAGAAATTTTCCCAACATGCGGCAACCTATGGTTTTCTTCAACGACATTTTTTTACTCCTGTCTAATTAGGCGCTTATTTTATCGACAAATATCGTCTGTTTGAATATATTCGACATGCTTGACCGAAGTTGTGTGTGTTATGACACTGATCAGAACAAAATAAACATCTCTCTTGAAAAAGACCAACACTGATCAGTATCATTTAACTAAGACAAGATAGGGCTACTGTTAATACAGAAGACGTGGCAAAGCTGCTTTCCATTGTATTTATGTGCAGAGCAACCGATTATGGTGTTTTTATGGCCAGTTTTTGTCTTCTATCAGGTTCGCCAACGGTTCCGTCCTCATTCATCCACCATCAAATTATTTGTTCGCCACTGGTAACTTTCATTTCTAGAGCACCCCTATCTTTAGCCAAGGTGTTCTTGAACTCTGATAATTTATACATTTATTTAATTATTAGGTACATCTTGCTTTCTGTCTTCCTTCTAGTTTACCGGTTGTTGTTGCCTCGACTATCGCTGCTATATTTATGATAGATCGCAAAATAATAAACATACTTTGTATACTCCATGAGTTAAATTTGTTCGTCGCCAGTTTAGGTTTGCCTTTTTGGGGTACAATACCAAATTTTCTATACAGAATTTTAAAAATACCCTTTTTCTAAAAACTCAGAACAGGTACCAAAATTAATCCATTTCAAGACGGGCGTATTTGTTACACAAAAGTTAAATTTTAACTTGCACCGGCCCTAGTCATTCAGCACTCCGCTTCTATGATTTTTGCTCTTTTTTTCCACAGTTATTATTAACTTGACTTTTTTATATACCTACCAATACATTTTTATTTTTATACCCAAAAGGATTCCAAGATTTTCATATAAACCTATTCTTATACTATACCTGTTTACTTGTTAGTAAAGAGCGAAGAAATTGCAAAATGCATTTTTTGCATTTTTTGTCTGTTTTGTACAAAATATGCATTTTTTCCAATAATAGAGCATTTATCGCATTTTATGGCCAAATAAAGACCATGTCCGTCCCTTTTCGATTGCTTGTTTATTGCACGGCACGTGTTTATTAGCTTATTTTATTACATTACAATGACATATGGTGCTGAGGTACTTTACTACAAGAGGTGGCAAATTTAATATTTTTGATATTGTCTACTTGAAACGTTGCGTGCCTCGTTTTGTAAAGTGAATTGTGTCTGTGTCTGTCTGTCCAGTGTTTGTTAAAATGCCAAAAACTAACTTCCATATGTCGTGGCTAAAGAGTTCTCTTGGGATGGCACCAAATTGTTTTGTATAGCTTGTTCGAAAATTGTGAGTATAAACCATATTTTCACATTTATTTTTTTCCCAGTCTATAGTACATAAAGAAAGATATATGTTTTTTTGGTAAAATAGGAAATTTTGGCTTTTATAAATTACGTATTCAAGCAGTTTCACTAATTTCGAAAGAGAACTGGATTTGTATAAATTAGATACACACACTTAATTCCAAAATTAAAATACTGTCCGATAACTTCTGTAGATGTTGACCGAAGTTTTTCCATTTTTAATATATGTTTATAGATAAAAGACACAATTTTCTTTTGGAAATTTAGAAAAACATTTAGTTATAAATTGTTTTTATAACTGCGAAAAATAGTTTGTTAATTTACGAATTGTATAGTTGTGCAAGTTGATATCTGAATGTATCAATGGTATTGTTGAATTATTAATTGTATTATTATTTTTTTTGAGTATATTTATAATATTATATCACTGTAAGATTTTTATGTTTTAGAATTTATGTTTTGTAATTTGCTATGTAAGTATCAATGTGTGTATCTATGAATAAAAATCTTTTATTACGATTTTTTTTTGTTCCATTTATATTTATTTAAATAAGTCTGTGGTATAGGTAAAAAATTATAGGATTTCTAAAGAACGGGTTTAATTATAAAGAAATTGTTCTGGCATTATTTAAAGTAACATTAATGTTCATAATTTTTCATATAATAAAAATGCATATTTGCATTTTTTGTTCATTTCGATGTATATATTCTGAAAATTTTATGCATTTCAATGCGCGGGGTTTTTCGCTTGCATTTCTTCCGCTCTTTACATATTAGTAATAAAAGTTTCTATGTTAAACTGTAAAATATTTATTATCCTTCGCATCTCCGCCATCCCTCATTACACTTTGTAGTATACAACTTTTTCCCAATCGGTACAATTTTTAAAGAGGTTATCTAAAAACATGGTGATTCAGCCGACCCTGGCTAGCCGCTCGAGCTCATGCATCGCCTTGATGCGTCATTACAATTTTGTACCGGTCGGTGACAAGCAAGAATCCGTAAATCGGTTCTTTCTTTTGGTTTTAAGAAGAAAAATGCCTAGAAATCGTATTTCTAGTATAGTGAAGTGTTAGTGATACGTCTTGCTCGCAAAGGAGGCGAAAAAAGGGGGCAATATGCATCGGGAGAAGCGAATCAAGGGGTGAGTCCATATAAGATTATATGCCAAAATTTCAAATATACATAAATACCTGGTTATCTTAAATATATAAAAACAGAATCTCTTGTATAAAAGCAAACTAAATGTGTATAATACTAAACTGAGTGTTATGAATAAATATGACACTTGTAACCCTTATTTTTTTTACTTAATAAAATTGAAATGGAAAATACTCTCAAACTTCTATAACTAACTATACTTATTAGAATAAAATAAAGTGCGAACGGGTTACAGTCAAAAATGCGAATGAAGCAGTAAACAAAAATTAAATGTGCTCACTGCGATTTGAATTATACTAACAAACTGTTATTTATATACGAGGGCATGACAAAACATTGTTACATTTATTTGTCGTCTTTGCACAATTACACAGAATCAAACAATATATTCGGAATTGAAATATATTATATCGAAATGAATATAAGTAATAAGCAACAGTTAACGATACGACCTATTCGAACCGTTCTCTAGTTATCTCGTCTAATCGTACATCCTACCAAAGAAATATACTATTCAATCACAAAAAGTGTTTACATAACACAATCAAAAGGAGGAAATATATACCGGTCGGCCTGCACATTTATTAATGTTTTACATAGAATAAAACGTTTATACCATATAAAGGAATATAAAAATAGAAACAAATGGTTATAATGCCTTCGTATCATTCGTTTTTCGATATTTGATCCCCGTATGGGGCACATGTGGGACTATAAACTACAATTCGATTCGATGCAAATATTGCAAAACAAAAAACAAAGTTATATTTAATTATGATCAACTGACTCATACTGCAGATCTCTATGAAAATTTAAGAGTATGGCAATTACATAAGGTATTAAAATTTGAACAGAATAAACTTATTTACAGGATAATAAATAAAACTCAAAATTAAAATATTATCATAATATTTTCAAAGGATATTCATAGCCACAATACTAGAGAGTTTATAGGAAATCATACTGTAAGTATTACTAAAATGCAATTATCCTCAATACCAGTGTTCAAAAACACTGTCTAGAGGAATAAGGACTATGTATATTGTAATTATTGCTATTACTGTATTAACAAATACTTTTCAAAAAAATAAAAATAAAATAAAAAATTAAAATTTTAAGTAAGTCGAAGAGTGTCCTTTTCTCACGAAATTAACCTCTAAAAACTAGCCACAAAGGCAAGCTGACGCATAATTTACGAGCGACTAAATCCCAAGTTGGGTATTATTATAGCTTTGCATGGCCCTCCGTTGGCTTTGCTCGCAACGGAGGCTCAATCAACAAGAACTAAAAGTGCTAACCAAAACTAACCCAAAATTAAGGGAAAAAGGCGGAATGTTATCGTTCGGCTTTGTCGAAGCAATGTAATACCGGAACGCATTATTTTTAAACAATTCGTGTTGACATGAGCCGTCCGGTGAGGGAAAAAATTGGAGTAAACATTGCTTGCAGGAGATGTTAATAACTAATAATAATACCTATTTACAAATTCGCATTTGCAGATGCGAATAACTTTAACTAAAATTGGCCTTCACATTTGCAGATGTGAAGGGCCCCCAACAGCCTCCACCCCAGTAGGTATATTATGTAAAAGTAGTTAGAGGCACACTATATCCCTACATTTGCCGATGTAAAGGATATATGTACTGACAAAAATAAAACGGTATAGTGCTATGTATTTGCAGATACAAAAACAAATAACCACCATACTATTGGAACCCTCTTACATAAAATCATTGCATTGGAGGTAGCGAATTATTACACTCTTGGTTTCTATTCAAAATAGAAATTACAGTATTTGCAGATACTGTAAATATGCTAAAAAATCGTTGCATTTGCAGATGCAGTCGAAAGCATAACCAGGGTTAAACAGCAAGCAAAAAGGTGAATAGTTCGTTGTATTAGCAGATACAATCGATCGTACCCACTGTCTGTAATTGCAGTTGCAGATAGTGAACATATTCATGAACCTATTTTTCTGTTCAAAAACAGAAATTGCAGCATTTGCAGATGCTGTAAATAGGCTAACAGATCGTTGCATTTGCAGATGCAATCGATATCATAAGTAGCAAAACCAAGGAAACTCTTTTGCATTTGCAAATGCATTAGAAGATCCTCTCACGCTAGCTGAGGAAATAACTTAGCCAAATCAAGACTATCAAGACTTACCAACATCAGAAGCACCAGATGGTCCTGAACAAAGTAACGACCACCTAGCTGTGTAGGTGTAGGATAAAAAAAAAAAAAAAAAAAAACAGTATGATAGAGAAGTATCCACCAGCTGCCAACTGCAATGTCCTCAGACCATCAAAATTAAATCTCGAAGAGAGTACTAAATCCTGCCAAGACAACTACTGTATCAATTGCAGAAACAACTATAGTTCGTGGGATTAGTGCCTTAGACCTCCCTTTCAATAATTTAATTAGCCAACCGTCTGAACTAGAATTATACGTTCAAAATTACCAGAGAAAAAAGGTAAACAGTTCAATAATAGAGTGGGTACAGGATTATAAAATCCCTTTCAATAGGACACCACTCCGGTTAGCAAAGTAGAAGACTACATAGGACGGCAAAAAATTTAATTTCAAAATACGCATTCTTGGGGAAAACTGATCTCTTAAAGATGCATGTTTCCTTATCCCTATGCACAGTAGTCAAAAAAAGTTGTTAAGATTCGTTTTTTGCAACGTACTATACCAATTTAATTGTGTTTCATTTGGTTTATGTACAGCTCCATATCTTTTCACAAAACTGAAACCAGTTGTAAGATATGTAAAATTAAAGGATATAAAAACTGTACTCTACTTAGACAATTGGCTAGTTATTGGTAATTCAAAAGAGAATTGCTTAAAAGTATAAATAAAATTACATAAACATTACAAGATTTAGGGTTTATATAAAAAAAGCGTAGTTATTCCCCCTCAACCATGCTCACTTTTGGGGTTTATACAAGAGAAAAGGGACCTACTGGCAGAACAGTCTATTATCTTTACCCTGAAAAATACTTACTCACATCTCCTTGCGGAGAGAAACAACCATTGTGGAAGAAAATTTCTCTGGCTGTAGGGAAATTACGAAGTTTCCTGAGAAATTAAACTGATTATTTTTTTTTGCAAACTATAGAACAGTAGAAAAAAAAATTAAAATAAAAAAAAAAATAATAAAAAAAAAATCGGTACGTATTTTTTTATTTCCGCTAAAGATGAATATTACAAGAGCTATACCAGTTTTTAGTTTTGTATATATAGATATACCATGCATGGTGTGACGTAACAATTCATGTGTATTATGACGTCATAAGCACATCTCAAGGCGTTGTATCTGCCTCATTTTTCGGCTTAGGGAAAAAAGAAAAAACATATGTTTACTTATTTTTCATGGGCTATCGAAATCAGCAGTAATAAAAAAAAAAAAAGAATTGATGAAACTTCCTCATTGTCAGGAGAGCTATTCTATAACAAAGCATACCTAATGAAGCGATAAAAGTGATTATTTCTTCATTGACAGATAGCGCCCTCAAACAATACGGAAATACTTACAATAAATAGGGGAATTTCTGTTTTTCTAAGCGCCAACAAATATATAATAAAACCGTAAACTTATTCTTGAGCTCCTAAATATTCAATTGTCTTCGGAGTCATCCTACTCAAACAAAAGACGAAGCGGTTATAAAAAGTTTTCTCAATGGAACATTTAACATAAGACCCCCAAAATCAAAATACTCAATTACTTGGGATTCCTACCCAGTTCTACAGCGCTTAAAGAGCATGTACCCTCACGAATTCTTAAATCTACAAATCTAACTTTAAAGCTAGTAACACTCTTAATACTAATAACGACACACAAATCACGGACAATCCGGAAGTAAAAAATAGACAATATTTTTAAATATGAATACATAATTGAAATCAGATTCCCGGATAAAATAAAAGCAAGTGGCTTAAACAGGCTTCAACCTAGTTTGATATTACCTTATTTTATTAATCAACCTGAACTATGTATAGTCTAACTATTAGAGACTTACATAAAACGCATAAAAGGAAAAAGGGTGCTACCAGTCAATAAAAGGTGAATAGTTCGTTGTATTAGCAGATACAATCGATCGTATCCTCCACTGTCTGCAATTGCAGTTGCAGCTAGTGAACATACCTATTTTTTTGTTCAAAAACAGAAATTACGGCATTCACAGATACTGTAAATATGCTAATAGATCGTTGCATTTGCAGATGCAATCGATACCACAAGTAGCAAAACCAAACAAAATGTAATACTCACTCACAAAAAGCCCTATCACCTAGACAACAGTCAAACCATTAGCAGGTGGGTCAAGTTAATACTAAAAGCCAGCAGTATAAACACGGAAATCTTTGGGGCACACAGCACGCGACACGGGGTAACTTCAGCAGCTCAAAGAATGGGAGTTACACTACAAACCATTCAGAAGACAGCTGGCTCGACAGAAAAATCAAAAGTATTCTCGAAATTCTATAAAAAACTTGGCGTGGGTAATCCCACTGGATTGGCATCTTGTTTATTGGACCATAAACTCTAAGGAATCATATAAATATTAAGCTACAATTATAACTTACTTACCAACTTGTTATCATATTACATAAGAATATTGGTATAGTATTAAAAATAAGTTAAAGGTTAATATCAGTTAAGCCTTAAACATGATATATGTACCTTCATGATATGTGTTATTAAATCTAATGGTTATAAATTTGAATTTTAGTTTATAAAAAGGGCCTTACAAATCTAGGACTACAGAAAACTCGCAGTTTTCAGTTAATGTAGATTACATCGCAAATACTTTAAACATCTACAAAGTGTAATGAGGGATGGCGGAGATGCGAAGGATAATTACAAGATCAATCGACTTACCTGTAAGGAAGATCGATCGGAATTATCCGAGCATCTCCGCCATCCCTCATTACAAACCCACCCAGTCTTTACCTTCTCCCTATCACCCCAAATGCAATGTAATCAAAAATCTCACGAACAAAAATTGTAATGACGCATCAAGGCGATGCATGAGCTCGAGCGGCTAGCCAGGGTCGGCTGAATCACCATGTTTTTAGATAAGCTCTTTAAAAATTGTACCGATTGGGAAAAAGTTGTATACTACAAAGTGTAATGAGGGATGGCGGAGATGCTCGGATAATTCCGATCGATCTTCCTTACAGGTAAGTCGATTGATCTTGTAATTATTACTATTACATACCTACACTTAGCATAACGGTTAACGGTTTAAAGCTATAGATAGGCATCATGTTTTTGCCCCATCCCATACGTTAGCGCAATGCTGTGTTATTTTTGTGAAAAGAGTTGAATAAAAATTTGCAAAAATTATTGTTAGTTTTAACACCATATTGGATTTAAAACTTAATTGACATCACCTATCGCATGAGCACAAACTGAAATTTAAAAACCATACTGAAAATTTAATTTAAAAAGATCTCTCAGTACCTACTACGTTTAATAAAATTTTGAATCAAATTTGGGGGCGGTTGGGATTTTATGAAATATTTTGTCTGACGAAAACCGATATTTCTAAAATACCTCTTTTTCAAAATTTACATCTGGCAAGCCTACCCAGTGGCATCTTGTGAATGGTGCATGTTGGAGCAAAGCACAATGGTAAGAATTCTCCATATAAAATTTCAATGTTTAGTTGGAAAGCTTCTAGCATAGATTAACATAATATCAATTTATTTAATTAACATGTGTGCCTTCAAGCCATGATTACACTTGTTCTTGATCGAATGGAGAACGTCAACTAATATCTAACACTATATTATATTATTATGTTATTACGATACCAGTTGTCTTGTGATTCAACCATCGATGGTATCTACCACAGTCCTAGAAAAACAATTCTAGTTCTGTGGTATCTGATATGTCTTACAAAATAATAATAAACATATCACTTATACCCGGTGAACCAAATTCGATTATTTACATTTCATAAACGGTGAGATCAAGCAAAGGTAACATTAGGGATCATTATTAAGTTAATTATTAATTTACTGATTTATTGATAAATGTGAGACAAAATTGTTGGTAAAAGAGACCGTGGATAACTGAATATTGGAATAGTTTCGTTTTTACAACATATAACTTAATGGTTGAGGCACAAACAAAACTGTCAGTTTTCTCTAAAAAGCTCAGAAATAAATAACTGTTTCAATTGGGTTACGAATTGCCTAGTTTCGATCACGGATCGACAAGATTTTAGTAACACAAAGCAGATCTTTATTTTTAAAATGGAAATACCCTTCTAATAATAGGAAAAATATGCCTAGAGCCCTAACAGGTACCACTTTTCAATAGCTCAATAAGACCCTTTTACATTTGCAGGTAGTCGAGCGGGGAGTCAATGTAATGAGGGCACGGTTACAAAGGATGCATTTTATAACAGGAAAAGTACCTGCACTGTGTTGTTTACAATAGTAGACATAAAATTAAGATTAGAAATCAGTCTTCTGTTGAGTGTTTCGAAGTTAGAGGTTCACACAGAGTATAGATAAAAAAGTGTTTTAAAGACGGAAATGTCGAGACAAACGTGCCGCAGTTGCAAAATCTCTCCTGACAAATTTTGTGGGAAATTTATGGTGAAATCACAAGGCAGGCCATTTTCTGAAAGTGTAAAAAAAAACCCACTTGCTATATTTTGGTGTTTTAATTGGAGATCAAGACAAGCAGTGGGCTCTCGATGTGTGCTGTGTTAGTTGTAGCGTATCATTGGTGCAGTGGATGAATAGGAAGAGAAAAAGCATGCGTTTTGCAGTCCCTATGGTATGGCGAGAACCCACTATCATTTAGACGATTGCTATTATTGCCCGACAAAGACTGAAGGTTATTCCAAAAAGGGAAAGCACAAGATCGACTATCCAAATTTGCGGTCTGCAATGCGACCTGTTTCTCATAATGCAGACGTACCAGTGCCGATCGCACCTTTAGATCCGCAAAATGTTTTGAAAAATACTGGAGACAACGCATCATCAGGCAGCTCCGAAGAACAGTGCACCGACCCTACTTTTAGTCTAGGTCTTAGTTCCGTCGAGCCACATTTAATTGTTCAAAGTGAGTTAAATGATTTAGTACGTGATTTGGGGTTATCAAAGAAACAGTCAGAACTTCTTGGTTCCCGTCTTCAGGACTGGAACTTATTAGCCAACGAAACGAAAATTACGAATTTCAGAAAAAGAAATGCTCCGTTTACTGCATTCTATAGTATGGAAAATTCGTTGTGTTAATGCAGGAATTTGATATTGAGCATTCAGCTCTGAGTGGCGTTTATTTATAGATTCGTCTAAATACAGTTTAAAAGCTGTGTTATTGCATAATGGAAATTTAAAACCCTCTATACCAGTTGCCCATTCAGTGGCGATGAAAGAAAGTTATGAAAATATGCGCACTGTTTTGGATAAAATAAACTACAACACGTATAAATGGCAGATATATGGGGACTTTAAAGTTATAGGAATTTTACTGGGACTTCAGGGAGGATTTACAAAATATTGCTGTTTTCTTTGTCTATGGGACAGTCGTGCAGTAAATCAGCATTATATAACAAAAATTTGGCCACAAAGAAGTAAATTTCAACCGTTAAGTTTAGACCGCTTGTAGACCCCAAAAATGTCCTTCTGCCTCCTCTTCACATTAAACTTCGGCTGATGAAAAACTTTGTGAAGGCTATGAATAAAGACGGTGATGGATTCAAATATTTAAAAGAAGTCTTTCCCAAGTTAAGTGATTTAAAGGAAGGCATTTTTATTGGATCACAAATCAGAAAATTGCAGGACGACGTTAATTTTACAGAGAATCTTACCAGGCAGGAACTTAGAGCATGGAACTCTTTTGTTAGTGTTGTAAGAGGATTTTTGGGCAAAAATATGGATGCAAACTATCAACAGTTAGTTAATGAACTTATAGATGCCTACAAATCGCTTGGTGCCCGGATATCATTAAAAACTCATTTCCTCCATGCACATCTGTATTTTTTCCCTGAAAATTTGGGAGCTGTCAGTGACGAGCAGGGTGAAAGATTCCACCAAGATATTAGGACGATGAAAATTCGCTATCAAGGACGATGGAATCCAGCCATGATGGGTGATTACTGCTGGTTTTTGGAGAGAGAAGATATGACCCTTCATAAAAGGAAAAAATAAAATTTAATTAGTATTTTAAGTCAATATTTTTAATCTTTGTGTTTTTCTTAAATGTAAACTAGGTTTAGTAGGTGTAAAACTAAATAAAGTCGATATATACGGTTAAAAAAATCTTAAATAATTTTTTTCTATACACATCAGATATTGTAACATTAAATGTGGTTCTATAAATGTAACGAGAAAACCTTACGTGTTACAACTTTTTTTTCTCATATTTTTATTTGGATACGTCCATTCTGCCATAATATGCTATTCAGCTTTGTTACATCCAAAAAAATTTTTTTATCCACCTGTGAATCGTACACGTACAAAATTTCAACGCAAAGTATTGACTTTCTTCCATCTTGATATAATAAGTTTCAGTATATGTCGTTTTTTCTAAGTAATGCACATACTTTTTGCTTATAGACGCGAGCGTAAAAATGAAGATCTTAAGCAGGAAACAGAAGAATGGAGTAAGTCCAACACTGATTTCACGGATGAATAATTAATTTGTTTTGATCATTGCCTGATTGGCCCTCGAACCTGAGCCAGTTGACTAGAATATTGGTGTATAATTTTCTCATGCGAGAAGTGATCAATCTATATATTATTTGCCCCGTACTAATTACACATTGTTTAAGCAGATGCTTATTTAATTGGCCGATCAGTAGTTATTATGTAAAGTAATGCGTTATTATGCAAAACCAATTAGTTTGGACTACACGAATTATTTATTATTCTTTTAATACCTACGAGTTAGGAATTATTGACCACGAGAAATAATGCTTCTTCCTCAAATGATAAAATCAATCTTGATTCAGGCCATTAATTTGCTGGTATTTAGTCAATTGCTCCATCTCTCGTTCACTATTGTGATAAAATTTACATAACCCTATGATCACATATTATACTTAAAATTAGGATTGCAATACAGTATAGTTAAGATACAGATAAAACAATGGCAGGAGCTCTCCTAAATCAGTCAGTCCTACCGAATATCACAAAGGAGATGTGCTCGATAAAGTGCTGATGCTTCCAAGGCAAAAGCGTACCTTGATTCTATAGCGTCTGTCAAGGATATACAGTCAATGAAGTAATAAATGCAGCTTCTGGGCGATTGAGTCGGTTTTTTCTGTAATAAAAGTACTGATTTCGAGCAGAAGTTAGCTGAATTTAATAACTCAATTAAGGCCTCGATGGCTGAAAACAAAACTGAAAAGAGAAGTTACTCTGCTTGTAGACCCGGCACAAGTCGAAAATAAGGATAATAAGAATATTATTATAATGTTTTTATCGAAACTTGATAGGAATAGGTTTCATTCGGCCGCTAAAGTTGCCAGAAGGAATATTGACAACAAACAGGGATTTAATCTTGGCGGAGTTTCTGATAGGATTTTTGTGAATTATCATTTGTCTCCACATACTCCTAATGGGGTTAGGAACCTTCGCACTAAAACAAAGTTTTATCCACAATACCGAAACAGAATTTTAAATGACTAAAGAGATGACTCCTGATGATCTTTATGTGAATTTCTCCGATTAACGTTACCGATTCTTGGTTGAATCTAAATCAGTATAACGTTTTTGGTCGGGAACGGGAGACCAACGCTGGCGCAAAGTCGGAAGTGGGTGGGATATTCATCGCAGCCAGAAATATTTTGGGTGCCGATGCCGTGCGGGTACCAGACTACCAGAGCGATGCCGAAGACGCATCATTGATAAGTATAACGTTGAATGAAATTAATACGTTATTTGTCTGTAGTGTCTATCTACCTCGTAATGCCAATAGGGCTTATGTGAGTTTTTCGACATTTTAATATTCGGGGAAACAAATTGTTCATCCACGCAGTGGGTTTAGGTTGATGATAGTCCTTATTTGGACCCCTTGTTGGACACTTTTTCATTTAATTTATAGCATTTCAACTATGTCTTTAATTATAACAAAAAACTGCTAGATGTAATTCCATGTAATAAATTTAAACTTTTGGATATCAGTCATTATTTTAGCCCTCTTGCACCAGAGAATATGTATAATCATTCTTGTGTCGAGTTCATTTTTGAATGCATAGACTATTGGAATTTGAAAAAAACAAATTACGAAATATTCAATCAGGAAACAACTAATATAGACTGACTCTTGCATTCCTAAATATAGGAATGTTAATGATTATAATTATTTATTTAAAACTTTAAGTGTTCGATGCAAAACTCTTATTAGAACTGATTTTACCAGGTGTAATAATCACAGCGATGGAGCATGATTTAGTTGCTAATCCCAAAAGATTCTGGAACTATGCTTCCATAAAAAAAATTGTAAGTAGAGTGGCCCGCGAGATGCACAAGTGCGTGCATACATCAGGAATTTGCTTGGAGCGTTTTTTGAAAGTGTTTCCGTGTCGAAGACGCATCAGTTTGATTCGAGCTCTCCTGCCAACAGCTCGAATAACTTGGACCTGCAAAATATCGTTCTTGGGGATAGCGTGGTTTTAAAGGTTTTTGCTAGTTTGACCCGAAAAAGGGTACCGAACCTAACTCAAACTGCCCTCCATCTTTATTAAAATATGTGCTCATTCCATCTGTATCCCGCTTTTCTTTCTTAATAAATTTTTAAATGTGGGTAAATTTCCGGATAAACGGAAATCTTTCATGGTTGTACCGATTTTTAAAAGTGATCAAAAATCTAATACGCAAAACTACAGACCAGCAAATTTGAATCATTTCAAAACTCATAGAATAATTAATCTATACTTCCAGAATAACGTGGTATTTTCAGGGCTTGCACCTTCGAAACGAATTTGTTCAAGGGAATACCGTCTACACCGACTTCATCAAGTCGTTCCACAAGATTAGTCACAGCATTTTGTTGGGTCGCTTGTCTGGGGTGGGTGTGGGAGATAACATTCTCAGATGGATGGAGTCGTAATATATGGTATCAGTAATTTTCCATTCAGGAATTTTGTTCCGGATCTTTTGTGACCACGGTGTGCTCCAGGAGACACATTTGGGACCACTATTTTTTTATGACTTAAAGAATATTAACTATTATTTTTGGTGCTGCGACTTTCTGCTATACGTAGACGATCTTAAACCTTTGGCGTCAGTTGCTGACTCTGATGACTATCATGGGCTAGAGACTGACTGATTTGAATCGACTGGGAGGGCACTACAACGAGATTGGTCTATTTTTCAACCTGCCTAAGTGCAACTCAGGCTCATTCTTGAGTTAGATGAATTTTCCTGAAAATTTTAAACAAACGATACAAATGACTATCAGAAAACAAGAAAATCTGTAATTTTATTTATTTTTTTTTTTAAATGGAATGCCCTATATATTATTACAGTTTTACGATCTCCTTAGCCTCGGCTTTTAAAAAATATATAGTTTGCCTATATTTGGACTAGCGTTTGTCAGATATTTCACTTTAAATAATTAAGTCTAGTTAGCCGCACCTCTTGCAATACAGGCAAATAATAATGAACAGCATCTTAACGTCAGAATAAATATTTACTGTCATACAATGTTTTGTTTTTCTTGGTGATCCATGGCTGTTGCGATAAAATATGGCTTTTTTTGCTTTTATTAATTTTTATCTTATTTCATTTTATAATACTTTATTAACTTTCCAAACAATTTTTTACATTTTTTTAAATTCCATCCCATTTTTTCGCAAAATTTTTTGTATCTGTCGAGGGGGGGGGGGGGTATAATTCCCGCCTACTGATGACCCAGAGACGGGGTCACCGCTTGTCAAATTTTTGATCCGAGGCTGCCTTGCAGAGATATGTTTTTCCCAAAAATCCTCCTTAAATTAAAGCCCCGGACCCCCATATTGTCAAAGGTGAGGAGCACCTACCATAAAAAATTTCGAACCCGTAGCTCTTCCCGTTATTAATTATTTTAGTTTTTCCTTCTCTCCCCTCTCCTAGCCGAACGGGAGGTGAGAGGGGAGGGGATAGTAACACCCCGGCTATATGTCCTGAAAATTTCAGCCCTCTAGCTATACTGGAACAAGCTTCATTAAAGTGTCTCACTTAGATTTCCGTTTCATTTTTCGGACTTACCATCCTCGCTACAGAAGTTTGACTTCAAAAACTGTGAAGAATTTTTAAATTATTTTTCCGTCTTTATTTGAAGTCCTACACATCTAACAATAATTTTTTTAGGTTGCGTGGTAGGCAAAATTGCGCACTAAAGAGATAAAATAGTGATCTGAGATAATTTTTATGGTAGGTGCGCCTCATAGGGGCTTCCTTTGACTATATGGAAGGGACCGTGGCTCTATTTTAAGGGAGGATTTTGGAGGGAAAACCGTTTTTTGCCGACGATATCTCTGTAGCGAAGCCTCGGATCGAAAATCTGACAAGCGATGACCCAATGTCACGGGGTCATCAGGGAGGGAATTATACCCTCTGCATACCCAATTTTTTTTTTGAAAAAATTGGAAGAAATTAAAAGAACAATAAAAAAAACGTAAAAAATTGTTCGGAAAGTTAATAAAAATATAATAAAAAGAAATGAAAAAAAAAAATATATAAGAAAAATGTTAGAGAAAAGCGGTTTTAGGCGAAAAAATGCGAAAGGGTTGATCTACGAGGTCGGGGATGGCAAAAATGGAAAGAAAAAAACTGCTTTATGAAAAAATTTTTTGAAAAAAGCAAAAAAATATTTAAAAAAGTGTCGAAACCGGGGACGAAAAGTTTAAAAAAAAAAAACTCAATTCCTAATATCTCTTTTAGAAATTTCACTTCAGTTGTGTGCTTATAAATGTAAGGCACATTTTTTTTTAAGTTTCTTTACTGATATTGATAAAAAAATAATTTGTTTGCTCAACCTCTGAAGAAGGAAATCATGTCAACACAATCAAAAACCTTGCTTAAGTCACACTGACAAAATCTTACCTTTCTTCAGGGCTAACGTTAAACTATTCATCAACTGAACCACAGCCAGTAGATGGCTGATTCAATAATTTCGAAATCATGAGAAGTATTGAAATAGGTCGATAATTCGCCACCTCATTTGAGTTTTCTCTTTTTGGAAATTGGAACTTTAAGATAAACAGGTGTTAATTATTTAACCCGGAAGTTCAAGAATAGGTTATAGGGAACATTTTATGAAAGTGTTACTAAGACCAAACATATCGCTGAGCAAAGAGTTTTAAGGGTTGTGGACTAGGCTGATAATCTTCTATGGAGTAACAAATTCAAGCAGTCCATACCATACCCCGTTAACTTTAACGAATTTAACGTATCCAAGACGCGTTATATCAGATGGAGGACAGCAGTGGCGGCTCGTGCATTTACCGTCAGGTGAGGCAAAAGCCCGCCGGAAAAAAATGCGCCCCAAACATTTTTGGGGTGTCACGCTCAAACTTTTACCCAAAAGTCGTTAAAAAACACACCTAAGATATTTTGATGGCGCTTTCGCGATATTGCTAAAATAGGTATAAAATTGTAATTTAAAAAAAATAAGGTTCCGATACTTCTAAATTATATATCTTATATTTTACTCAAATATAAAATATTGTTTTGAACGTTTTTTTTCATATTATATATTTTTATTCACTAAATAAAGTAATATTTACGTCCTAATTTAAATAAAAATTACTTATCTTAAAAACTATATCAAACACATATTAATTACCGAATCATACTATATAAATTGTGATCTTCCTAACCGTTGAGAAAAGGCTAAGGTTGGGTTAAGTCTATAGTTTTCATATACAAGTAACAGTTTTGCCTTGAGATAGGTAATTTTAATAAACAAAACCTTGCTAATAGATATAGCCTCGGATATAGCAATATTGCATTATTAAAATAAAACACAAATCAGCTTACCTTGTTGTAAGAGCCTTTGCCTTACCTTACCTCCTTATTAACAACACAACCATACAAAACAACAGTATTAATTATTAGTTTTAAAACCGGAAAATCTGAAATCACAAACAAATGCAAACCAACCACCCATTGATAGACAAGCGCCAATTCAATTGTAACGGCCGTGATCGACATGATCTAATTTTAATTAGGAATAAGCATTTGACGACCTTACACCTGGCATGACCCTTCAAGAAGAAAAGAGATGAGATGGGGAAGTTGACAATAAAACGTTGCCAAGTTTCAAATAAGTACCTACCCCCAATACTATGAATAAAAGGACTGTAGTACCTACCTATTCTTTATTTCAATTGTTGGGTATTAAATTTTATAATACAATGATTTTTGGCTATTTTTATGATTTTAAAAAAGAAATATTTAAATAAAAAGTCCTTGTTCAAAAATAATACCAATAAAACACAAATTTGTGTGCCTCATAAGACTACTAAAAGTTGCCGATTTAAAGCACCGTTGTGCAACTGAACGGGTGGGAGCCATAGTACTATCACACTGTTTCTCTATATACTGTGGTACTATACCGGCAATGCATGACGCGTATGAAGCAAAAAAGTCTGAGGTTATTACAGCTATGTTATGCGGTCGGACAACGATTTGAGCGTCTTTGATTGTATTCTTATACTATCATGATTTGAAATTAGTCAAAAAAACGTTTTATATAAACAGTACTTGAAAATTTCAGATTAGATTCTAATTTTTACATGTGAGGCCTTATAGGACGAGTCACCACTGAAGGACAGTTCAAAATTATGGTGTGAGTTATATTTAAGAAGCCAGCGAAATATTCCGAGGACAGACCGACAAGCTGAGTTTTTTAGTAAACAGTTTTGCTTTTTAATGCGTCATGCAACCATGTTTTTATTGGTGCGAGACGATTGGTGAGATATCGACTATTTCCATACAGTTTTGATTTTCGGTTCTATAGACTTTTACAGTGTTTCATATTTCATGCTTCAACAAAAAATAAGTATTCTTATTTTTGTGTTCTTCTTTACGAAGGTGAAGTCTATTTCTAATTATTTTGATTTTATTTGTAAGCCAAATAAATTTAGTTTTCTCAATTAAAAATTTAGAGGGTTTCGAAATATATATTTTGCCTTTTTCTGTAAGAGAGCTTGTTAAAGAGGGGGGGGGGGAATGTTTTTTAGCTTAAGCTCAAACAGCTGTCGATAGTGCTCTGAGATATTAAGTCATCACCTTTGCAGAATATTTATCGGGCTCTAGATTACATAGTGTAGTGTATATCTACACGATTTCCGAGTATGTGCTACAACGGGAAGGTCTGTGTTTTGATTGGCCGCATGTTTATATTATTTGGAATTTAACTGTATGTTATGATATTCCCTTTGCTAGGATTTTACTCGCAAACAAACTGGAACATAGGATATAATACTTATATGATCTAAAAAAAAAATAAAACAATTTAATTTTAATAATTTATTTATTTTTAAATTTATAACAGAATTACATTTATTGATGTATATGTATTTTGGGGCGGAACGGAGGGAGATCGGATATAACAATTGTGAGTGCAACAGAAATCAGTATTAAATAAATAAAATTATATAAAAAACTAATTTGAAACTATATGGCCACTAAACTAAACTAAACAGACTTGCAACGTTTCAGCTTAAAGTAACATATAGAAATGGACAAACATATTAAATAAAACTTGTACCAAAAATTGCATAAAAGCAACTTAGTATATAGACTCGTATAACCTCAATCCAGCGCAGCACATTAGCATTTAAAATATATCTATATAAATCAAATGATATTTATCAATGAGTTTTCCATTCGTAATTAATTCTCGTAACGCTCTCATCTTCATGAAATAGTTAATAAAACGTGGGATTTCTAAGAAATATTATAATTAATCAAGAATATAACTTGAATGCAAAACGAGCCACGAAAAAAAAAATATTTAAGCTCAGCTTTGTTAAAATTAAAATGACATTTTTCAAAATTAATTTCAGAGATACTCCATATAGTTGCTAATAGCTCTATACATTTTATATAAGATACCCAGCCCAGTTTTATTTTCCTCAAATTCTTGAAATGCCAAATAAACGCCATGTTTTTGCGTTAATTGAAATTATCCTTACTTGTATCTCTTACTTTAACAATTTTTAATATATAATGATGTTTGAGTGAAATATTATGTCAATTTCAAAAATAATAATTTCAATAATTTCCAAAGTTAGTCAATTCTAAATAGAAGTATCTGGAATTTTGTCTTTACCTATATTTAATTGAACCTAATGCATTTACCTAAAACTTATAGAAAAGTAGAAAAATAACCTATAAACGTTCAAAATAGCATAATATCAGCTCAATAAATTATACCTAAAACATCCCATCTTATTATTAAGACAAGGCAACATATTCAGAAAATATTATACCATATTCGATGATATTTTATGCAAAATATATGTACAAAATTATGTTACTAGCTGGGAAAACCAGTTAACAAAGGGATAACAAACATATTCGTACATTTTCGAATTACTTTTTTTCTCATAATTTATTAACACCAAACAATAGTCACCCCGTCGCTATATTTTTGAAGGCGGCCGCACTAAACTATTCTTTATAGAAAATATGATTTCATACAAATATATTTAATTGTAAACGTATGTATTCTCCGCACCTATTCAATAAGTAATGGTCGCCTTCAAAAACCTGTATTTAACTAATTGGCATATCATATTCTCATCCAACCACAATATTGTCAGTTTAAAAATTCAATACCTATTCAAAATTTTGAAATACGCGCAACTTCTTTAAAATTAGAGCCACCAATTATTGGTATTGAAATTTAGTGAAAACTCTCATTGCAAATCTCTGCAATGCCGTAATTTTGAATCACTGCATATTTATCATCTGGACTTAACTCATAAATAACACCTATATTAAGGCCTTAAATTATTTGAAATTTTTTTAGGCAAATTAATCATGAATTAACAATCTTGACTTTGTGTAGAAAGTCAACAGAGCTTAATCTTATGTCGTCTTTTCTTTTTTCTGCTGTTTTTTTGGGCTTGTTACTGCCTTTGTTGTTTAAATGAAAAGTAAAGGCTGTGTGCATGTACGAAACATAGTAAAGATTGTTTCATTTACATTGTTGTTTAAATCTGAAATACATGTAAAGAACTTTTACATAAAGCGAATTCAATACACGTTTCTACTCTATTAAGTGACATAAAATAATAATTTGTCCAAATAAATTCAATCAAGGAATTCCGCTTCACTAACAGAGGTGACTTAAAATATTACTATCAGAAAAGTAATATTACATGAATTGATACGGAATTTGACTGCTGGTTTTACTGTACATATTACAGCTCAAACAAATAGAAATTGCGCATATCTTTAAAAATATGACTAATTTATTCTAAAAATTTGATTAGTTCCAGATTTATCAGAGATTTTTAGTCCAGAGTCGTGAGAGTTAATGTAACATTACAATGGTCGACATTCAGCTGAAAATTGTAGGACAGTAGTGAAAACCCTTAGCATAATATATACTAACTTCATATACCTAACAATGAGAAAAACATAATATATTTATATTTTTTGAAGAGAAATAAGGTATTGTGTTGTGTTGGCTCAATTAGGCCGAATCTTTATTTTAGAGAAGAGAATACCCCAAATATATTAAATATCGAGTCAGGTCGATCGCCGATCTATAATTAAGCTGCCTTGTATTCATCGACCAACACTAATTTAATTATATCAAATGATATTTAATGTTGTTTATTTAAAATAATTCGTCTCTATTTTCTATGCAATAAATAGATGGGTGTATATTACTTATATATTAAAAGAAACGGTGCTACAAATTCGTTTCTTTGTATGGGTATCTCGAAAGCCGTAAGAGACACGAAGTCGGCCAAATTAAGGCAAAGTTGGGAAATTGTGTACTGATCAATATGCCGTTGAGAAAATAGAGATATTCTTGATTTTTCCGAAGATATCCGAAAAAAAACCGATATTTTTCCAAATTGATTTGATTGTTTCCTGCTCTTAAATGAAGAGATATTTTAAAACAAATTTTACTTTCTCATGGGCACTTATTCTTTTCTACAAGATGGCATTTTCAGTTTTTGAATCCGACGTTTCGAACTTTTCGGGCCCATTATTGATTTTATTATTTTAAATACGGACCTGGTTTTTTTATTCCAATTTTCAAGAGTCATCGCCCTCCCAAATTCAATGATGTATTATACTAACATATTCATTTCGGATACATTTCATAACAGTCTCCTGTGTTAGAGCGAAAGAAAAATATTGGATTTCAATTATTAAATACTTGCATATTTTTTTTTTAAGAAGATCTACTGAAATAAGAATAATTTTTGTTTATAGTTAGCTAGCTAGTGAAATATACTTTTTTAACTTAATTTAAATTACAATAAAAAGCTTACAAAATACAAAGTAGGGAAAACTAAAGAACATTTGACCAATGCAATATAATGCAGTTCTTCTTTTGGCCAATTCATCCCTAAAATACTAGTCTAAACAAAGTTAAAGTGTGGAGAATTTTAAAACGTAGATTCAAGCTGTTTAAAATGGATTCAAGCCGTTTAAAATCCACATTTCCCAAACGCTGCATCCTGGTGTTCCAGTTGCGGAGGCTGACATATTGTCACTGGTTAATCGGCCAAATAAGAGATACTCCCAACTTTTTATTTAATGTGATTTAGACAGACGAATGTAAGTTTACAAACTGCGGTATATTAAATGGAAATAATGAACATGTTTGGGCAATCGAAAACCCTAGGGAAAACAGAGAAGTGCGTCCGCAAATAAGATTCGGAATAAATATTTGGGCAGGGTTGTTGGATAATAGGGTGTTTGGATTCTTTTTATTTGAGGAAAACTTAACGAACGAAATTTCTCTAAACTTTCTAAATGCCTCTTTAAAAAAAATTCTGATGGATATTTCGCTGGCCAAGCTTCCGCACCTTTGGTTCTAGAAGGATGAAGGGCGGTTTACAAATTTCTAAATAGAGAATTTCCAGGGAGGTAGATCGACAACAGAGGGGCAGTTGAATGGCCAGCGCGATCACCAGATTTAACTCCAGCCGATTTCTTTTGTAGGGAGCAATCAAAAACAAAGTTTACAAAACTCCTGTGAACAGTTTGGAAGAGCTAAGAGGTAGAATAGTTAATAGTATTATATTTGGGTTCGATCAATCCAAAGAGCTATTAGGAAAACAATTGTAAAAGCAAACAATTAATGTCAATGGCCACTTGTTTGAGCATTTATGAATTGTGGTTTTATGCATTTTGTAAGCTTTTTATTGTAGCTTAAATTAAGTTTAAAAAAATCGCTACCTAAGTTAAATGTTTCTTTTTCTAAAAAATATGCAAGGTACATATTTAATTAAAATAAAATAGTTATTTCTTCCTCTATCACATGAGACTTTCATGGAATATATCCGAAATGAATATGTTAGAGGAAAGTGAATGGGAGGCCGACGGCGATGGCTCTTGAAAATTGGAATAGAAAACCAGGTCAGTATTTAACATAACAAATTTGAAAATAGGCCCAGAAGTTCGAAACGTCGGATTCAAAAACTGGTAATGCCATCTTGTAGAAGAGAATAAGTGCCCATAAGAAAGTAAAATTTGTTTTAAAATATGTCTTCATTTAAGAGAAGGAAAAAAAACAATCGATTTGGAAACATTTCGGTTTTTTTCGGATATCTGCGGAAGTATGAGAATATTCTTTATTTTCTCAACGGCATATTAGTCAGTACAAAATTGCCCAACTTTGCCCTAATTTGACCGACTTCGTATCTCTTACGGCTTTCGAGATACCCGTACAAAGAAACGAATTTTTAGCACCCTGTATATGATGACATGAGGTATTATTTTGTGGCAAATATCAGTCAGAAAGTCATATTTCCATTAATATTGTGAATATATACAAGGTATTACTTCTACGTGGTCACAAACGAATGTATGTTAATTCAATTCGTAGAAAATAGATTACTGACATTCGCTCAGTAATTTCCAGTTTTATTTTTAAGATGGCCGATTTACAGTCGAGTCGAGTGTTCAGAACTTGCTAGAATTTTTACTCCGAGCGCTACTTTATATTAAATTCTGTAGCAAGGTTTCTATGGAAATACAGTATCTAGTTTGGAAGCTGTAGAAAGAAATTTAAACTATGTATGACTGTGAATAGACGTTGGTGCGCTGAACTTAAACGCGCAAATGGATGGCGCTACTTTTAAATTGTTAATCCTATATCAAAAGGATAGTTTATTAGGAAACTAATTCAAGGTACTTTAACTTCAGTCCATTTACAATCATTTACGAATTTAGAATTGAATAATTACAAATATTGTTACTCTGAGTTTTATTAATTTTAAACAGAGGGACGATACACCCCTGTAGGTAGAAGAATATTAGTGGTATTCTTAGAATTCAGAAATTTTATAGCAGTAGAATAAAATGGGTGAAATTAGCTGGTAAATATGGCACTAAATTAAATTGTTCTTTTATTACGAATAATAGAATAATAAAACGTGCTAGAATTATGCTAAGTGTTTTCACTATAAAAAGGGACACAAGATACATCTATTTTGGATGTTGCCAACCAAATGTCTTTGGAGGGGTAATAAATTCTTTTCTACACATTGGCAACATACCAATGGGACAACTATTTATTTTGCTCTTGTTAAAATGTACCGTTTCGAAGATTTTATTATTGTAAGGGCCACATTAACCGAATTCATAATTATCTAAAATAGCGAATTCTAAATATAAAAATAACAATACTAGGTGAACCTTTAGAGGCTGTAAGAGAAACATGATGATGAGTGATCAGAACAGTCGACACCGTTTGGTATTCGGTTCGTCACAACAAAGGGTCTCACTCTACGCCCCTTTTTCTGTATTATAAACCTCTAGCGCTGAACCCCCTCCAGTTTTTTAATTATAGCTCGCTGTAGACCTTATCGTTCTCTTACGGAGTTGATCAGCCTTACAAGCATTCAACGTTTACACGTTTATTGGCATATTGAATCACGTAAACGATACATTTTTACAAGGTTCGAGACATGCAAAGTTTGAGTCGTTTATTTACAGCAACACATTTTTAGAATAAATAATTTTCCTAAATCTATTACGTTTTAGTTAGTAGATGATTTATATAAGCTCGGTGATGTATTCTTTTTGAGCAGCTTTATTTGGTTCTCCTCGGAGGGATCCGTACTCACTGCCGCCGTCACTGAGCCGGTCCGGTACTTGAAATGTGGAGCCTTGGAACCCCATGGCCGCCTCGTAGTACTATAAATGAAAAAGATTCTGTGACAACGGCCGTTAATCAGTCTCAGAAAAATTACTTTTCTAGGGCTAATCAAAGTTCATTAAAACATACTTGAATAGTTAAAAACATACAAATTGTCGGGCAGAGACCAAAGTTTAGACGCTCCGCTATAGCCTTCATGTTATACCATATACCTATAAAAGAATATACCGCTAGTGCCCCAGTAACATAATGAGTGGTATCTGTAACAAAGAAAGAGAGATAGGCATATTAAGACCGCATAAGTTTAACCTTCCGTATTAGCAAATCTCTTTTGCGCACACTGGAAAATCTCCATTTTCATTGGTTTGCTTTCGAAAGTGCCGGTGTCAGTCGGGCAGCCTCGGAAACGCCCAAACAAGACTTCAAAGAGAAATAGTTGACAAGTGAACGTTTTGATTTTAATATTTTATTTTATCAAAGTTTTATTCTTGTTTCTGATTCGTATCATTATCCAATATTGCTTGTATGCACTCAATAAAATATACATTTCATTGTAAAATGAGCGGTAATAACATTGATTTTTTATGCAATCAAGAAAGAAGCAATCAAGTAGCTTTACATAGGTATGTAGATTTTGTATATATTTAAAAGAAATCATCAGAATTTGTAATTATAGTTTCGTAAACGCACACAAAATATTGTATACTTAGGTATGTAAAACATATTTTGCTTTTTGAGGATTCCCAAAAATCATAGAACAAATTTGGCTGGACTTTTGTAATTTGGACGAGACTCAAGATGATGTTTCTACCGTATAAATATGTTCTGGGCATTTTATTCCTACTAATTATGTCGATTCCTAAGCTAAAGAATTGGGATACAAATTAGTATTGAAGCCTGAAAGTGTTCCATCAATCTTAAAGCCCCATCATTCATCTACCTGGAACGTGTTAGGGAAACGTAAAGTAGTAGAAATAAGAATTGAAACTGAAATGGTGCCTAGTGCACGTAAGTATTCTGTTAGAATATCAATATTTTTAAAGTATGCTAGTATTGCAATATAAAAATTTCAATATGCAGAACTGAACAAATTTAAATAGAGTAGAATGGGTCAAAAGTCCGCGCGGGGCAATAGTCCTAAATCAAAATTTCGAAGAGAAAAAGCAAAATCAGGCAACACCGTCACAATATTATGTTCTGAAAAATACCAAACCGCATTGGCCAGTGTTTTCTTGGGTGCCTAGCAGGGTGTTCTTGCAACCATGAGGTAATTTATACTTTTATATGCTTTGCATGTAATTTTAGCGAATTAGTTTATAAGCTATTGTATCGTTGATTATTATTGTATATTAAAAACCAATTAGTGGAATGATCTATGGCATGTGAGTGTATGTAACACACACGAATCTCATTTGGTAAAAAATGGCGGTAAATTTAAAAATAGTTTTAGCTTGTGGGGCAAAAATCCCATTTCTTCACGGGGCAAAAATCTGCGCGGACTTTTGCCACATACATCTTGTGTTCGGATGAACTTGCATGTCCTGTTTGCTCGGAAACATATAGCAATCCGCCAATAGAAGATTGGGTTCAATGCGAAAAATGTTCAAACATTGTTCAAAGTAGTGGCAGGAGGAGTGCAGCGCTTATGAAAATATTGGAAAATTTATTTGCGACTGTTGTGAATAATCTATTTTCCCATGTTTTTTTTTTTACTTGTTTCATGATATTATTTGAATTTTTGTTTTCGTTGTTTTTTTGTTTTAGTGTTTGTCTTTGTTACTATTATAATGTTTACCTCATGTTTATCTGTGAGGGACTTTTGCCCCACACGTTGAGACTTTTACCCCACTAGTGGGACAAATATCCCATTTTGAGTCGGCTCACTATTTATATTTTTAAGTGTTACTCTTTTTGTTTTTTCAAGTGAAATATATCACTTTTTGTACCTAAGAGGTTGTACTGTTAGGCTAAAAAATAAAAGTTTGGTTTCATTAATATTTCTGGCTTATGTACTTATATTATATGTTACGTGCGTTCTTTTGCCCCATTCTACTCTATTAATGAATTGGTGGGCAATTTATAATACTATATGTTATATCCAAGAGACAAAATACTTGTTGAAAAATTATGCCTCTATAGATCGGTCTACGCTCAAAAGTTAGTGTGGCGCCTTATGGCAATGGTTTTCTTATGGGGAATAATGGTGCATTGTTGCAAACTCGGGCACCTTTTACTAACCTATGAAACGTTGATAATTATTTATGAAAGTATTTTTATCGTTCAGCATTATTAATAATTAATTAATATTTTCGTAGTTATATTTTTATAGTAGGTGTACATTATATTATTTGGTATAGTAAACAGTAAATTATCTAATTTCTAATTCTGAAAATATTACCACACGTGGATTTTATTTAGGTACCTACCCTTTATTATGTCTACTGATTATTATACCTGTAACTATGATAAAATAAATATACTTACCCGCCTTAGTACTCCATACCACGCTAACTTTTAAACGTGGACTGATCAATGGAATATTTAGAGTGAAATTATATCTATATCTGTTTTGTTTTTAGGCCAACACATGATGGATCCATGCTCATCTGGCACAGTCAGTTCTGTTATTGAAGTAGTACAAGCTCAAGAGGAAGAAACTCCCAGAAAAAAAAATTGGCGAACCAAGATATGTTGGCAAAGTTAAGTCTCCACATTTATTGATGCACTTTGTCCTATCATGTTGCTTACGTTTTAATGTTTTAACTTTATTGGAAATAAAGAATGTATATTATTATTATTATTATTATTATTATTAATAATAATTATGATTAAAAGTTATAATACCCAGTATATAGAAACAAATTGCTTTCGTAAGGCAAATAGAAGTAAATATTAAATTTGTTAGTTTGCTGTTTATAACAATACACATTTACGTAAGCAAGCAAGTTGTCTTCTGAAACTAGTAGGTACTCGATACATGAAATAAAACCCGATTTTATTTCTGAAAATATTGAATACTTGTAAAGCAGCATTTAAAATGTAGTTTATTACAGGAGGTACCCATACATAAGTACATAAGCCAACAACTAAAAACCAGAAGTTTGATAGCATTAGCCGGCACAGTCAATAGTTTTGAAACTGTTGGAAACAACATCCAACACCTTATATTCATCAATTAATATTCAAATACTTTCAGGGTATTTCTAGTTTCATATGTTACTGTCATTATTCCCGCCTTTAATCTCAGGTTGCCTTTCTGTAAGCTCGCAATTTATAACGGGCAGTCAGTCGATAGCATCGATCAGTACAACAGGTGCACATGTCGTGTCTCCTAATAAAATTAAATTAAGGCACTGTCTGTATCAGACCTTTCGTAGGCATCCATGGTAACTGTACATAGTTAGAATAAAAAAGTCGTGAAGGTGTTTCCTTTGTAAATAGTGTAATTAAATAGTTGTGGCAGCAGCAAGGAACAGAAGCAGGTGCATATCCTTTTTATACAGTCCACAAACAATCTGAAGGCTTGTGCGTTTCTCGTACATAAAAATGGTCCTTCGAGCCGGATTTTACTGAAGTGCCTAAAAATAGATTGAAATTTTGGAAACTTTGTGTTAAATTGCAGCAAGATTTTTGGAAAGGTTCCAAGATTATTTGACACAACTGCAATTGGCAAAGATTTGCCTAATCTTAAGGAAGGTATGTTGGTCCTATTAAGTGATGATAATACTCCTTCATTTAAGTGGCCAATGGTCAGGATATTAAAGGTTATACCAGGTAAAGACAATAAGGTAAGAGTTATACAGGTAAAAACTAGAAATGGCATTTATTTAAGATCGGTCACAAAAACAGCAGTTTTGTCTATTTCTGATAATGAGTAATACCTAATTTTAATTCATATATTTTCATTAGTTTAGTAGTTATAATAAATAAAAGCAAGTATACATTTTGCTAGCTGCATAATTTTTTTTATTTTGATTTTGATTCTTTTGAGGGGACTTTTGCAGTCTTTCAATCCTTTGAATTAATAAACTTTTATTTTTCAAGACTTTCGTAGTCAAACAAAGACTTTCGTAGTCAACTAAAGACTGTCGTAGTCATTTTGACTTTCATAGTCATGCAAAAGGCCTTCAAATTTGCGTCGCTTACTTTTTCAAAGGTTACATATTTATATGCAATGTTTCATGTGAAACCATTAAGGCCCCCAGCATGTTGGAAACAACATCCAACACCTTATATTCATCAATTAATATTCAAATACTTTTAAGGTATTTCTAGTTTCATATGTTACTCTCATTATTCCCGCCTTTTTTATCAGGTTGCCTTTCTGTAAGCCCGCAATTTATGACGTGCACTGTGCAGTCAGTCGGTAGCATCGATCAGTACAACAGGTGCACATGTCGTGTCTCCTAATAAAATTAAATTAAGGCACTGTCTGTTTCAGACATCCAAATAAATGGCACTGCCTTCCGTAGGCATCCATGTTAACTGTACATAGTTAGAATAAGAAAGTAGTGAAAGTGTTTCCTTTGTAAATAGTGTAATTAAATAGTTGTGGTAGCAGCAAGGAACAGAAGCAGGTGCATTTTTATTCCACATTAAACCCTTTTTATACAGTCCACAAACAATCTGAAGGCTTTATGTGCGTTTCTCGTACAGAAACAATTGTAATTATAGCATTTATTTACATAGGAAAGATACAGGTACCTACTAAATAATATTTTAGATCTAACTCTGTTAGACGCTACGACGCTTACGACGCTACATCCAAAAATTGAGTAAAGATACTCGAAAAACTTCCTAAAATAATCGCTACTCTTAATTATTGTTCTTTCTGGCAAAAAACGTTATTTTACATTTTTTGATTTATTCAAACCATCTTATTACTCGTATAGGTAATTACGTTGCTCTTGTATTTTTGTATTTCACCTGAAATAATTGCAAAAAAGAAACACGGGATTAGAAAATTATTTAAAGACACATCTTACAAACACTGCACTTAATTACATGTAAGAGCCCTCTACTATCTGTACTAAAGAAAATATATAGATATATTTAATACTACATACTAAAACAATACACAAGATTTTAATAGTGGCAGGATTACGTTTGCCGGGTTGGCCACGATAATGTGTATCGTGGGGTTGACCTAAATTAAAACTTTAAAAATTGACGCTTACAGCTTAAAACTGGTATTGGTTAGAGCTGGATTTAAAATAACCAATTGAAAGTCCCAATTTCGCCCATGCACATTGATGAGATGCTAAACATGACAGACGGACTTATGTAGGATTTGTATCTCTATCCTTCATATGTTTGCTTCATATTGATGACACAGCACGCCATCTTTTATACATATATGTATTATACCGATCAGGCTACCCAGTGGCGGCTCGTGACCTGTTAAAGGGGCAGTGCTGCTCAGGGGAGGCAAAATCGAAACATTTGTATATACTAGGGGAAACGCGGTGGAGGTGAAAATATGGTGAAAAAATTTCTACAATCTTCAAAGTGAAACTGCGTAAAATGATGAATTAGAAATACACCCAGCAAAAATATTTCATTACAAAAATAGGTTTCATTACATACCTTTTCCCTCTTTTTTTGATACTATCAACAAAATTCTTGTCAAAAACTACTTTAAATATTTAATTATCCAAGTAGGGAGGGGGGCGCCCTAGCACCTTACCTCACTGGCGTCCACTGATTTAGCTGAATACCAAATAATGATACTATTTATTTGTATAAAAAGGTACCTAATGAAACTAGAAAATTTTAATAATATTTTTAAATTGACATATTAACTAGCGAGTTAACTATGAAATAATACATTATACCTTTTCATGTCCCCACTTATTTAAACTTAAGCCAACCTTATTAGGTTCAAAACTTAGGTTCATTAGAAATTTTTTTTGTGCCGTGGTAAAAGAACGCCGCGGGCGGCACTAAATTTGTAAATAATTTACCTAATTTTGTTTTTTGTACGGGTTTTTAGATTAAACATTTCAGTAAAAGAATTAAATATGTAATATATTCATTGCGAGAGTGTTTACCGTGTTGCAGACAAACAAATTAAAACTTTATAGAAAAAATAAAAACGGCCGCCTCTGCCTCGCCACCTCACCCCTGGAGACGGGGCTGGTTAACTGTACCTAATAAAGCATATTCCATAGCATTTTAAATATGATTGTTCGACTTTTCATGTTTCTTTATTTTTTCCGTTAAATGTACCAAGTCTCTTACACCTGTCTCTGACCATGTTTTATTATCTCCGAAAACTACACATGGAAAGCAAAACAGGGCTTTTTTTTATTGCATCTACAAATCCAGTCATTTCGAGAATAAATCTCTTTATTAAAGTGACGTGTGTAAGGTTTTCCTCTGCTAACAACGCCTATATCAATAGAAATATCTGGTAATGGCCTACTTCTATTTTTCAATTCAAGTTTTTTCTCGTAAGCGTATTTAAAAACTCTTTTAACGTTCACTAAATTATGCACTACATCCATTTTTATGAAAGTCTACAGTATATACCACACAGCAACCTACTAACAATAACAAGAAACAAAAACGATACAACTACAACAATCTAGACACATCAATTAATTAATAATTGTCTCTTCAAATAGCTATATAAAACGCGCGCGAGCTTATATTTGTAAAAACCGGCAAGTACTGTCACGAATGCAGCTAAATAACTGCGAAATTTTCCGTATTAAAATTCAATAGCTCATTTCTGCGAATTGACAACTGTATCATTCTTTAGGTTGAGAAGAATAGCTGTGCACGAATAATAGCAGTCCAGAAAAGGACATTCACATATCGTCGCGAGGAAATTATATTAAATTTACTGGTGAACTGTAGTCCGTCTAGAGCATATACCGGCCGACGTCGGCGGCGTGTTCGCAGTGTATATGATCAGAGATGGCATATATAATAGCATTCCCGGCCGAAAATTGGGTGCTTTAATTTTACATTATTATTTTGAGGAATCGTTAATTATTTAATTGAAGGATAAGAAATTAGTCAAGTAGCTTCTTCAAAATTTTGGTGCTTCTGCAGCTCTGCAGTTCTTATGTACCAGCCGTCCCTGGGCTACACCGTTATCTGTGCGCCACCTATTTTTTACCTTACTGGTATGGAAATTTTCGGTCAAAGAAACTTCCAAATTTTTTAAGAAGACAATTTGATAAAAATGAAATCTATTACTTGGCATTAGTATTTTCTTCCATTTTTTATAACCCTATAAGCAAGTACAGGATTATAGCCTGTTTTAGGTTTTCGTTTAATTATATCTATTTTTTCATTAAAATCATATATTTGTTTAATAGAAAAACTAAAATGTATATGTATCATCACTTACCTTCACATATAGGTTTTATCATGCCAAAGTAAAAAATTACATATTATATCACTTACATTCGGCGTGTCCCGTATCGAACTATTGTTGCTCCCCGGCTGGTGTTGCGCTATTCTAGACAACGTGGCGTATTCGCCCAGATCGTCGGTCGTGCCGGTCGAAGCTACATTCGATTGCTGCCGTCGATGCGGATGCTGAATGGTCGCATATGTGTTGTCCTCCTGAGAAAGATTTGAGATCTCTTGGTGAGAGGGAGATAGAAAACATTGTTAGTTTGAATTAGTGTTAGTGAAGACGAGACATATTATAGGGCATGCACACGTTCGAAGAAACGTAGGTGTGAACTGTAAAGTTAAATCTGTCGATCAGTACCCAACGTCCAAGCCACAAAATAGAAAATGAAAATAAGAGGCACTCTAATTAAATGCATACTTACTGGTACTTCATCATTGCTGCTTCGCCTGTTGACCAATCCGAGCTCGGGTTCATTAAAAACCTGCATCGTAAGTTCTTGTTCTTCATATAACTTCAGTTTCCTGAAAAACACATTTTAATAGTATTTTAAACATACTGACTGAAGCAGCAGGCAAACTTGCTTTATTACAGATATGCACCAAATAATTGAGGCTAAAAATCCGTCCTCGCAATTAAACATTAATATTTCAGAAACTATAAGTATAAACATTCGGGCCACAGTTTGCAATGAAAATATTGAAAATACTTACTGTTCAATCCACAGTGGATTTTCTGTTGTTGTCAAGTCGTCGATGATCGCTTTTTTAATCAGTGCGTCCTTTTTCTTCAAGTCGTCGGAAGGAGATATTACCCAGTGTCGTAGGCAACAGCACACAATAATAAACGAGATTACTCCGACGAAGAGAACAATCATAAGAGCTATTAAGGCAGCCAATGCTGGATCGAATGATTCGTCGCGTTCCTAAAAAAAAAATACATGTGTTAGCTCTCCTGCCTCTATCTTCAAATGGCAGTACTTTCAATCATACGTACTTGAATAAAAGCTGGCACAACGTTCTCGATGGCAAATCCAGCATAGTAATCCTTGAGGAAATCGTATTCCGAATCGATTACTTTCAAGACGTTGGGGACCGGAACTATAGAGTTTGTCGTTTGGTCGACTGCCAGGATGTACATGTCAGTCCTGAAATAGTGAAATAGTTCAACAGTCAAGGAGAAAATGTTATAAGATGTTAAGGGCAGAAGATAGTTTTTATTTTAACTAGAAAAAAATAGAAGTGTTCCCATTTTCATGAACCTGAATATGATTTCCCCAGATCGCGTTTATGAAATCACACTTTTCCAAGCTTTCAAACATTTGACTCACAATACGAGATGAAATAAGACTCCTTTCAAATAAAACCATCGAAATGATTTTGACATTCGGACCCAAGTCACAATTTATAAAGAGTAAGATTGCAACAACGCGAATTCCCGCGTTCACTACTACTATCACTAGAAAATATATTGTATTTTGCTATTCATTACCAATCTTCATTTTTTCTTCCTCCGTTTCCGACGTGAAACCGAATTTCGTCGATGATGATCCGACACTGGGTGGCGTTGCTCAGTTCCGTAATGATCTCATCCTTCTCTTTACAAACTTCTTCTTTGGGCCTCGAAAGGATAACTCTGATCAGTTGTTCCGGCTCGAATACCCATACCTATTTAAAAGATCAAATATGAGAGATATACCTAAGCGCTTCCTCAATAAAGTATCATTAGTGATCATAAAGACTTGCTTCGAGTGGGTTCTGTTTATAAAAAGCGCTGGATACATGTTAATAGAAACTAATTGTACTAGATGGTTTCGAGATAAAGCATCTATTGAGCAAAAATTGAAGCGGTTGAATTAATTTCCTCACTCATAAATAAACAAAATATATGTAGGTGTGTGTCAAAATGCTAAAAACAGTTGAACAATTCACTTTACCTGCACCTGGGTGTGCGCTTCTCTCTCAGGAAACCCATCTTCTCTGGCGACGATGTCAACAACAAATCTGTGCTGATTATTTTCCGCCAAATAGGTTGCTGTATACACCTCCCCCCTTTGACTAATATTGAACGGAGAGGGAATTATAGATCCTGAACTTTTGCCGGAGCGGTACTTGTATAAATTTGACGCCTTGATGTAGTAGGTTAATGACCTGAAAGTAGTGATTAAAATGAAATAAAAAGTATAGGAAAGAACCGCCCCTAAGGATTTTTTTTTCAATTTCTAGACCCTCTAATTAGACCTACCCATTTACTCCATAATCCGGATCGAAGGCAGTAACGTTCACAACAAACTGATTGACGTTCGCCATCGCATTCACCGCAGCGTGATAAACCGGACTTTGGAAATACGGCTCGTTGTCGTTCAAGTCCCTCACCGTTATCACTACATGTGCAACGCTTTTGTCCTCTAACATTCCTAAAATTACAGTTCTAATAATTAGTGATTATCTTAATAAATAAGGCGGCTCTAACCCAGCACATAATAAGAAGAATTAAAATATTAAGCTAACTACTACGGGATAAATAGGTGAAGAAGAAATACAATTACACGACACAGTTGAATATTGACAACCCTGATATAAGAACAAATATTTTCTATTTTGTACATAATCCTTTTTGCCTAGAAAAATATTTACCTTGTTTTTCCATTTCCATGATCTCGTCCTCCGTCACATAGTAGTCCGGGTCGTTATTGGCGATTATCACTAGATTGTATTCATCTTCCGTTTCCCTATCGAAGGATTTCATCGCATACAGATTTCCGGTAGCCTTATTCAATTTGAAAGCATCGTTTTCGTTGCCTGTCAAAATGTAGTAATAAACTGTGGCGTGTTTACCTTCGTCTCTATCCAGGGCCTGAACATGACCTAGAAATTACAAAGCTACATAAAAATTCAAGCTGCAAACGTCCCACTCAATAGTTATTATATTATATGATACATATTTTCCCTGATATTTTGCTCTTATTATTGGGACAAAACCCGTATTCTTTTTGACAGCTATAGAATAGAACAGATGAAACCGAGAACATCGCAAGTTGGGAAACACAACAAGGTTAGTAACACTCTATCAACTTCTTTGACTATCTACGCTTAATTCCGATTATATGTCACTTACATATTTTACACACAC
>MU183775.1:0-13011 GCA_016904865.1 Pissodes strobi
GACCATTCGTGATTCCACTTCTTTCGTTAATCAGGATGAAAATACAATAGTATATTATTTTATATGGAGGAAAAGTGATGCTTTTCATGGCGCGCTCGTGTTTAACAGCCGAACGGAGTGAGGCTGGTAATAGAGAGCAAGCCATGAAAAGTAACTTTTCCTCCAAATAAAATATGCTGTTTTTTCTTCAAATGTCGACAAATTAATGCAAAAATATCTCTTTTTAATAGTAATAATAATAATTATTATCAAAGATAAGTTGGTTTGCAAGGCGGCTTAGACCGGTGTCGGTGAATGGGCACAGGTCGTTGCTATAGTAATGTAACACAAAGCTGTCAGTGGACACTGCCAACAATAATTATTTTTTTAAAATTGCGTCTCCGATTGCGTTTTAATTCCGTATTGATAAGCAGTTATTGAGTAAGTAAGGTTAGGTTTGCTCCTGGTGTTTGTTTATGTTTTGCTCCTGCACAATTTTGTATTTAAGGCTTGCTAATGTGAGATATAATAGTTGCAGTTTATTTTGGTTTAGTTTGTGAGTGGTATTGCATCAGTTGTGATGAAGATTGTTCATACTATCGCCTCCAAGAATCGTGCATTTTAAACATTTTGATAGCATTCACGTGTTCCGAGATTTTCCCGCCAACTCAGTTTAACCTCAACTTCAAATAAAAAGCCGGTGTTTGCTGAATACAGTGTTGCCAGAGTGACCCGTTTTTCCAAGGTCTGAAGATGTCGTCCTGCTCAAAATGTAAAAAAGAGCTTTCAAGTAAGGAAATTGAGTATAAAATGATCTGCGACTACTGCAGTGATACACATTGTCTGACCTGTGCAAAATTGTCTACCTCAGAAGCGCAAGTAACTCGTCTTGTTAAGCGAACTCTGCTGTTTGCTTGTGAAAACTGCATTCAATCAGTTAAGGGACTGCAGGGCAAAACTCAAATCAGTAGGGCCAATGATAGCATTTCTGAATCGCTCGATGACATAAAAACGTATTTTGAAGCTACCTTGCTTACAACACAGCAGGCTCTAATCAGGGAGTATGATCAAAAATTTAAGGAAATTCAGAACAGCTTTGATGAAAGAATGGATCAACTGCAACGAGAATTCATTAACATCCAGAAATATGAGTCGACAAGCATAGGGAACCCTGTTGTTAAAGACACTGAACAACATTTAATAACAGCCAAAAGTGTCGAGAATGCAGTAAATAATGCAATGTCGGCATTATATAGTACCAAGGCCAAATCTTTGATTGAGCCTAATTCAATAACTGGAACCAGCAAGCAAGAGTTGGATGACTTTAGGGGGGAAGCTAGTAGGATGTGGTTTTATATAGGTAGAGTCATTAAGTCGTCAAACGAGGCTTCTGTTATGAGATACATAAAATCAAAAATAACTTTAGACAATGATGATCAACTCATCGTGCAAAGACTCGATTCTGCTGGGAAAGCAAATTCATTTAAAATAGGCATAGACTCGAAATACTCTAACACTCTAAGTAACGAGTCCTTCTGGCCTGAAAATATAGTCTTTAGGAAATACAATTTTAGAACTCACAACTTATTGAGCTTTAATAATGGACGCGATATTGACCAGTCCTATAATTATCGACATAATAATCGTCATCACTTTGAGGAAGGTGCACAGCGCAGGCAGGATCAGTTCCGTAACAACAATATGGGCTTCAGATCGGGAGATGGATATCAGCAGGATAACAGGAATTTTCAGCGACGTTCCACCAGAACCAGAATGTTTTAAAGCACGCGGACCAGCCACTTTCTGTCTATTATCAGAACGTTCGGGGAATAAGAACTAAATTACAGAGTATCATAACATCAACTGAGAAAATTGAATATGACATTGTGATTTTTACTGAAACTTGGCTTAATGAAGATATTCAAGATGCAGAACTTGGATTTGACAATTTTACTGCTTTTCGATGCGACAGAAGTAAAGAAACAAGTCAGAAATCAACAGGAGGAGGAGTCCTATTGGCTGCTAAAAGTTATATACCTATATCCCGAGTCAGCTTGGATAATAACTCTATTGAATGTATGTTTGTGGTAATAGGAAAAGGCGTTAAAAAGTCATTAATTGGTGTTGTGTACTTGCCCCCTAAGACTGATATAAAGATTTATGAATTGTTCTGTGATATTGTTGAGAATGTTATAGAGAAAACTAAATGTAGCAAAATTGTAATATGCGGAGATTTTAATATTCCTGAAGCGAAATGGGAAAATGATGTATATGGTACTAGAGCGGTTGGTGGTCTGTCGCCACAGGGTAGAGCCCTTTCAGATTTTTTCGCATATATGAACTTAAGTCAGAAGAACACAATATCCAATGCCTTCGGTGGGTATTTGGATTTAATTGTAACCAATGTGAGTTCCGTTTGCGTCACTTGCGTTACTGAACCTTTGCTACCTCTTGACAGTTACCACCCCGCTCTGTCATTTGGCATTTGTATTGGTGGTCGGTTGTCTGAGTGCCTGGATCCTTTTCACGAGTTTTTCGATTTTAAAAATGCTAATTACTGTGCAATAAATACTTTTCTTGGCGCGTTTGACTGGACTCGGGCGCTTAATTCGGCTGACATCAGTGCAGATGTGAGTCTGTTTTATGATATAGTTTATTGTGCCTTTGAAATGTATGTTCCGAGAAGATTTTCGAAAAGGCCTGTATTTCCATCATGGTTTAACGATTCTCTAAAAGAATGTATACTCAAAAAGAAGGCCGCTCATAAGAAGTTTAAAGAGTCTAACAATGCAAATGATTACAGTGAGTTTTCGGATTTGCGACGTGAATGTAAATATTTATCTGAGATTTCTTATCGTGAGCATATCACAAATACTGAGAATTCTATTAATCAAAACAGTGGAGATTTTTGGAAGTATGTGAAGAGAAAGAACAACTCATTTAGTATTCCTAAATCGATGTCATACCAGGGTCAGTTGTCTGGTGATGGAAGTGTGGTCGTGGGTTACTTCAGTGATTTTTTTTCTTCTGTGTATTCTGATGGGGATTATGATGATTATGATTTTAAGGTGCCTAAGTCTGTTTCTATGGGCTGTTGTGACATTAGTGTGATTGATGTTTATAACGCAATTGTAGGTTTGAAGGATAATTTGTCTGTGGGTCCTGATGATATATCTGTGATATTTTTGAAACAATGTCCCTTTATTTTAGCTTATATTTTTAGTATTATTTTTACCCGGTCGATCACAACTGGTACATATCCAGATCTCTGGAAGAAATCATTTGTATCGCCTATATTTAAGAATGGCGACAGAGCTGACGTCACTAACTATAGAGCAATAAGTAAAATGTCTTTAATAGCCAAAGTGTTTGAAATAATTATAGAATCCAAGATCAAACCACAACTTCAACAAACTTTGAATGGAAACCAACATGGCTTTGTTAATGGTAGATCAACTGTAAGTAATTTACTGATTTATGAACAGTTTCTAAGAAAATCTCTTGAGGATACTAGTCAGATCGATTCTGTTTACACTGACTTCTCTAAAGCATTCGATAGGGTTTGCCATTCCCTGTTATTGGGAAAGCTGGAAAAATATGGTGTGTATGGAAATCTGTTGCAATGGTTTAAGAGTTACCTCTCAAATAGAAGACAGCAGGTAAAAATTGGAAACTTTATTTCTAAAGACATTATTGTTACATCTGGGGTACCACAAGGTTCACATTTGGCGCCATTGCTTTTTAACATATTTATCAACGATGTAACTGAATTTGTGAAATATTCAAACTGCCTTCTATATGCTGATGACTTGAAAATTTTTGGGATAATTAGGGAGATAGAGGATTGCTTGAGACTCCAAGAAGATTTGAATGCTTTGAATGACTGGTGTAATCTAAATGGTAGGCAGCTAAATGTGAATAAATGTTTTGTGTTGAAATTTTATCGTAACAAACATGTCATTGATTATGATTATTCCATAGGCGATATCCCACTTATAATTAAAGATGAGCTTAAAGATCTAGGAGTGTATTTTGATAAACATTTAAATTTCAATTATCATGTGAATTACATAACCAATAAAGCCCTGAAATTATTGGGGTTTATTAAAAGAACTTTACAGGATTTCAATAACATATCTTGCTTCAAAACCCTGTTTTGTTCCTATGTTAGGTCGATCTTGGAATATGCTTGCCCCGTATGGTCACCATTTTATGGGCAGTATATCCAACAAATTGAACGGGTACAAAAAAGATTCATAAGATTTGTAGGATATAAAATGGGAATAGCAGGAGAGGATATTGTATATGAAGAATTAACTAAATTAATTAACTTGCCTCCTCTTACTGAACGAAGAACATTTATTGATATGTGCACTCTCTACAAAATATTGAACGGTTTAGTAGATTGTCCTGAATTATTGGCTATGATAAGCATAAGTGTTCCACAGAGATTGTTGAGGGAATTCGATCTGTTTAGTGTTCCTTATCACAGGACGAACTATGGTTTGTCATCGTCTTTAACTCGTTTCGCATCAACAGCCAATGAATTGATTCGACAGAAGAACATTGATTTTTTTAGTGATTCACTGAATCTTTTCAAATCAAAAATAAGGAATGTATGGTGATGTCTAATTGGTGTGTGTTTGATGCACCTATCTGACACTTGCTATGTTATTTTGTTTTATTAATGAGTATTTATATATGTATGTATTGATATTTATTGATTTGTTGATATCTTGTTTACTTTGGCTATATGTGATTTTTTTACCCTAGGAGACCAGTGCTTATTGTCTGTTAGTTTATTTATTTTTTCTGCTTTGAATGCACCTTGTTCTGCTTTTGTATTAGATTTTTTGTAAATGGCTGGTCCGTAAATAAACATTTATTTATTTATTTATTTAAATAATAACCAATTTGTTCCTAAATTAGTGATTTTTAGAAATGCAGTACACAAATTGAGTGATAAATACAAATTTTAGTTTAATAATTCTTGAGTTTTTGACGCTTGCTTTGTTGTTTGTTTGTATCTATGTTGCTATGGTAACACTTTTACCTCCGCCGGCGGAAAAGTGAAAAGTAAAGCTCCGCCGGAGGAAAAATTAAACTTCACGGCCGCCTACACAGTCCAGTAATGACGGATTTACTGACGTTTGAAGCAAAACACTTTTGCATCCGAAGGAAATGCTAGAAGTGATTTTAAAATTGGGGATAATACTTGGATATCACTTGCCTCCTCAAATTTCCATCTGCATTCTGTCACCTCTGGTAATAGGGGATTTGGTTCTAAAGAACTGAAGCACACCTTAGTTTGACAATGTGCTGTCAGACTGAAATTTTAAACTATTTGTTGTAGGGGCTAGTTTTTTCAATTAGCGATGAAGAGGCCAATAGTGTCCTTAAAATATTAATAGACGAAATGTTTGAATTTGTTGAAAATAATTTTATGATAAATTTCTCTATGTTATTGAACATGACATCTGAAAATTCCTGGACCCCAATACCGTCTAAATAATAGGAATAATTTAGATAAATTTTCCAACATTTTATTTTCCCTAATCCTGAAAACTGGCTGGTTGTATGACAACCCGTTAGAGCATGAAATGCAGGTAGTTTTACAGAGTGGATAAATAAATTCCACTGTTGTGGATGTAAAAGTATTTATTGCACGTGGATGTAAAAAAGGTATATTATTATTAGATTAAATAAGTACATAATAAAACTTAATCAAGTAATTTTTTATTAGATTGTATGAAAGCAAAGCTTGTACACGTAGAAGAAATTAAATAGGTAGCATAGGATCATGCAAAAAATTACAGGAAGGCAATATTAAAGTAATTGTGTCTATTCCTGAAGAAGATACAGACACTGAAGATAAATAGATTTTGTTATTATAACGATGTTTTTACATTTTGAGTTTTTCTATTTTGAATAAAAGCTAGTCGTTGTTTTTTAATAGCAGTTGCATTAAGTATATGATTTTTTTTCTACTGCTTTATTGCCTAGCAGCCAGCGTATAGGAAAAATAATTCAGTATAATCGGAAATGTCATCATTGACTTTATTCAAATATATAATAATAGCTATTTTTATTAGTAGGACCTATTCTAACCCGTAATGTGTAAAACCACTTATTGTATTGTACAATAGGCGAGAGAAAGAGGGAGCTATGGAGAAAAGTGAGATGCGAGACTACTGGGGCAGCGCGAGATCGAACGGTCGCGGCTAGAAGAAAATTACTTTTTTCTCCGATTGACAGCAAATATTAATTTTGCAGACACATATCAATCAGCAAGGTATTACTTGTCCTGCCTTGGCAGCAAAATGATTAGTCTCCATGGGAATAAAACGTTTGACATAAGTTGGCAAACTATAATTATTATGGACATATACATTTCCATAGGAACCAACCGTTCCAACAGTTGCAATTTCTATCAAATTTTGTTTTTATTTATCACTACAGGAAAAATAAAAAGATTGTGGGAATTGTAATAATTTGCATATATACAATATACATATATCATTATAAACAATCGGAGAAAAAAATATATGTTCAACTCGGCAGCAAAGTGGATTGACTGCCTTAGCTGATTTCCTAGCCTCGCTACGCTCGGCTATGAACTATCAGCCGCGGCAGTCAATCTACTACTCTGCTGCCTAGTAAAACAAATAGCAATTTTTACATTTATTCCTATTTTTCCATTACCATTTGAAAAAAAATATAATGTATTCTTGCACCTATATATTCTAGATGCTTAAGGCAAACTTTTTGCATGAGTAAAATTTTGTGATTTAAGCCTTCATTTCGGAGAGAATGCCAGGTGAATACAAAAATGAGTATATTTCAATCAGATTTTGCCCAAGTTCGAAGGGAGATATTTAAATTTTTTTATTTATTTTGCCGTAAGGGTCAACGTAATCTGCATATTTCAAGCAATGATAAAAAATATAATTCGTACAAAATGTAGATGAATTTTATATGAAAACATTCATAAATTAATATCTTACACGTTCATATAATAATCTCGATATTTAGGTATACTGCCCTTTTACCCGTTCTAATTTTTTACTACCTTCGGATTCTGAATTAATATAGTAAAACCTTCATTCTGTCAAAATGTCAGCTTGTAACCCCGAGGTGCCCACACAAGGCAAAATAATTTATAAGTAGCACCCTACTATGACATAATGTTTTGTACTCATTTTTTTTTATCAAAAATTAAATTGCAGTTTACTTACCTTTTTCCGCACACATAAATAATATTTGAGGGCTTCCGGTTAAAGCACAGTCCTTAGACGCGCCCCATTCGATTTTTTTTTAAAGGAAAGTGAAATTTCATAGCAAAATCTTTTGAATATCTAATTTATCAAAATATGTAGGTGGCAAAATGTCACTATAGGTATAAAGGTGTCATAATAGATAATAGTAGAGTCAAATTTGGTAGTGTTTTCTCCATCCAAATGACCCCTCAATATATAAATGGAAATTGGTGACAAATTCCTAACAAAACCTTTCAGAGCCTCTATAATAAAAAGATTAAATATTTTCAATTTATTTATTTCTTTCAATATATTCAATAGAAAATTAATCTAGTACAATATTGTTAATAGTATCCTGTAATTATTGTATGTAACAATCCGATTTTGCCAGTGTCAAATATTTTTAAAATTTCATTTATATGCCGCATTTAGGAAAAAAGCTGCTGTATTTTGCACTCATCGGTTTATTAATTCTAAATTTATTGATTCGTTTTGCTAACAATTCGCTTGAAATTGCCGCCATTCTTAATGTAAATTAACTCTATTCTAAATATGGGTTAACGATATATTTGTATTAGCATTTATAACACGTTGTGACTATGTTTATTTTAGTTGATAAGCGAAGCACATTGTTATTAGGATAGCTTGGCTTGATTTATATTACATTATTGTAGAACGGGCAGCGAACCGATTTATTTATATATTTTTAAGAATTCTGTTAATAAAACCTGCAAATACGCTGCATGAAACTCGTCGATTCATATTTTATTGTCGGTTTGAATATTTCATAACTTTTTGGGAACCCCTTGGTTGCTGAACTCCAATTGCCTGCCGATCATTTCTGAGATCGTTAGATCGTTTTGGGACCTCTGCTTTTAAGTATATTTATCTTTCCACCCGACTGCTGCACTTTTTGTAACATTTGATTGTTAATCCGGAGTAATGGGAATGTCCTACTTCTCTTAAATGCCAGCTGTCTATTTAAATTTTTAAAATTTTATCGTTTTAGGGAATGTTCTTTGGTATTTCTTGAATCACTTGATTTCAATTAATTAATTGTGGCTTCCGCCGTCGTGTTACCCTCATAATAAACGAGAACTCGGTCGTTTATTATCTTAGAATTATTCTTTGTATCGAAATCACTGGGCATGTTTCAAACCATCACTACTTGCTGATTTGACGTAGCGTTTGATCTCGTAGAAGGAGAATGGCAAATTGACAATCGAGAGTTCTTCTAAGATTACCTTTCAAGGCGAGAAGAAGGTTTGCCGTGAGTGTAGTCTCAGAGATTCCACATTTAGTTTGTGATTTAATTCCGCCCATTTATTGGGGATATACTGTGGTATCTCTTGGTGTTTTGACACGACCGATTTTCGGGATCTAAATACTGTACTGGTAAGCATTTTCTCTGGAATTAATTTTTTCTATTGCTTGTGAAGCGCGTGGACGCCATGACGCTAACGGTTTTTTTTTTCATTATTTCTAGAGGCTTTCCACGTTCGTCATATAAGACCGAGACCGTCGAATTTTCCTTAGCCCTCACACACACTAACGAGGAAATTATTGCTACAGTTTTTTTCGCCTAAATTAATTATTTAATTGCTTATCTGTGTTACCTTTTTTTTGTGCATGGTCCGCCATTTGCTTTGCGTCCCATATGTTATCTTATCTACTCCATTTTATCAAATCCGAATTTTTATTTTAATGTAACTTTAATTTTGATCGTATGGGGAAGTTTATATTTTCTTTTAGGGGTGATTCATCCCTATCTTTGTTATATTCAAGTTGTCTGTACCTTAGTACCTCTTTTATTTGCTGATAGGCATTGCAAGTCCATGGGTTTTTTTTCTGGGGGAATTTGTTTTATAAAGAAAATATATTTTTGCAAAGGGGGGGGCTATGGTTTTTTTTATTAAAGTAAGGAGGCTTTGTCTAATGCGCACTGGGTTATTTCAGGGTTTTACTGAAGGGCCACAACTTTTACGAGCAGGTTTTACTAGCGGGCCACCACTAACCACCAGGCTACCACTTTTACTAGCGGGCTGCCAGTTTGATTACGTGGCTACTACAAGTCCTATCTCCGGGCCCCTTTTATTGGCGAGTCATCTGCTAGCCTCACCCCCAGGGCCAGTGCCCTAGCAGTACCAACAGGTGCTCGGCACCTTTACCAGAGTTCGACGAATCTAAGTGGTATCGTACAGATGCTTAAGTTTATTTACTCATTTATTATTATTAATCGCTCTGAATTTTCTTTCCCTTTAATATAAATCAAGCATTGACAGTCGTGCTTTAAAACAGTTTCAATAATTTTATTCCTTTTATTAATTTATCGAGTCATTTGATTTAATTATTGTGGCCGTTTATTGCTACATATTATTGCTACATTTAAAATTGGTGCAACTATTAGCGCACGCATACCTAGATGTAATTAGCTTAGTTAACATCAAAGTAATCACTTCGGTTAGTAGTATTTAGTGCATTTAGTTGTAAGGCATACAGAACCGAGTATTAACAACAGAATTGGTCTCCGTACAATCACCATATTGTACCAATTATTAGTTAAATTTAAGAGTCATTTGACATTCTTTTGTCTTGACTAACAACATTTCCATTTAACATTTTACTCCAGATAGATTGTTGCTGTGTTTTCAAACAAAAAATAAAGAACAGTAGCAAATATATTGTTCCTTAAATTTTAGATTGTGTTTTTTTTTAAGTTAAGCTTGAGTTCCTTTTGATTTAATAAGCCAGCCTATATTCTTGTTTTCTTATTAGGTTGAAATTAAGTACCTTTTGATTTAATAAGCGGGCCTAGCCACCTTGCACAACATCAGCGGAGCTTTTTCAGTTTAATTGGACAGAACTGGTGGCGCTCTAACAACCCCACTACTGGGGCTGGGCATTTGTAACAACTCGACTGTAGCGAGCAGCGGTTATAAACCATAATGGGCGGGACATGGTTTGTTTACTATTTTAGAACATCTAATATTTCACTAACGCATGGCCCTTCGCTCGGCACCCTCGTAGTTCCGAGGGTTCCGCTCGCTACGGGGGCTCAAGGAAGAGAAACTAACCAAAGCTAACCCAAGGCATACCCAAAATTAATTAAAAAAAAACTTTACAAACATGACTTTAGAAAAAGCCATGCTACTGGCGGGAATCGAACCCACAGCGTCCTGTCGGAAACGCAGCATCGAACCACTAGAGCCATTACAACTAACTCGCTAGACCGTCAAGACATTCAAACACCCTCCAAATAGTAAACAATACAAACCCCGCCTACCCAACTGTCAACATGGTTTGTAACCGCGGCTCGCTAGAGGCGAATTTTGTATCACGACTCTCCGGGGCTAGGTTTCCTTTTAATTGAAAAAAAAATTTACTTTCACTTTAACTTCAAGAAGAAACCCGTGTTGCAAGCACCTAGTTATAGGATAGGATGTTTTATGACTATTTAGTACCTACCCTACATATTGTAGTATAACATACCTGGGTCTGTTGAATGAGATAAGTAAAGTTGTGCTTTGTCTTTATTTTGCGAATGACCGTCAAAATAGATTCAAAAGAAAACCAATGCCTATGTTGTGTTATTATATCTTTCCGTTCGAAGAGTAAACAAACAACACCAACAAACAACGGTCGTGAATTAAAAAGTCAAAAGTAACATAATTAAAAGGACAATGTCCAAACCACGCTTTTCGTGGAACGACAAAATGTGTCGTTGAAGTTGACAGTCATGACCAGTGTTGCCACTGCTACCCCGTTCGGGGCAGATCTACCCCTTTTTAATACAATTTCGCTCTCTCGCTCCCCTCGAGCATTTCTACCCCGTTCCCAAAATATCAGCTATTCAGCTATAAAAATAGTTAATTATACAGAAAAATTCGATTCAATACTTTTAAAAAAGTGAAACAATCAAGAGTCTAGACATTGTCTTTAAAGACAATGGTCTAGATGAAACTGTGTAGTTTTCTTTATTTTTGCGGTTGTCATAATAAGACATTTTAAAAAACGCACGTCGATATTATCGATCGATACTGATTTGGTAATATTGATCGGTCACGCAAGGATTCTTGATTATCGTGATCGTGATTCTCCTGTGAATAGCGTGACGTGAATCGTTAATGTACTGAACTTTTTCTGCTTTTTTTAGGTTATTTTTTTAGTTGACTTATCAGGTCGATTTCGCCATTTTTGCCTCAAAAACACAAATTGAGTATTTTTAGGTCATTTTTATTGGCGGAAACCTAATAGTAATCAACTGTCATGCGAGACAGTGGAGTGAATACAGGTGCTAAGTGGGGCAAAAAACTATATAAAAATAGTAAATATTCTGTTTGCAAAAATAAATTTCGTTAAAAATGTGTTATTTTTATAAACATTCCAGTGGCATATTGAGGTTAAAAAAGGTTTCACTGTCCCGTTGCAGTTGATTAATTTTTTATCGTTCTCCTAATATTTCGGTAATTTTTTAGAAGACGTGTTGTCGTTTTTTCCTTTTCCTAAGAAACACATAAATTGAGTGTTTTTACGTAATTTTTAGACGTTTCTTATTTGTAGAAACCTAATAGTAATCAACGGTCTTGCGGGACAATGAAGTAAATAAGGGTGTTGTGTAGGCTGAAAAAGTGTATAAAAATAGAAAATATTGAATTTGCAAGACGAATTTTGTTAAAAATTTGTGTTACTTTTATAAATATTCCCGTGGCGTAACAAGGTTAAATAACAGAGCCCACTGCCCCATTGCAGTTGATTAAATTTTTATCATTCTACTAATATTACACTTCGCGCATGGCCCTCCGCTCGCTCCGGGGGCGTAACCAAACAAAACTAACCCAAGCCATTCCCAAAATGAAAAAAAAACTGAATTGATACTGTCATAAATTTTAGTCTTTTGCACACGTAGACTATTTTATTTTTTTGCCACGAAAGTATGAGTTTTTGCAAAGCAACATGTAATGTACTACACTTCTATAGGTCAGTTGCATGCTTAGGTAACATCAAAATTCGAAACTAATCTGACACGTCTTCTAAAACATTACCAATATTTCACTTCGCGCATGGCCTTCCGCTCGCCTCGCTCGTTCCGTTGATTATTATTAGGTTCCCGCCAATAAAAAACATCTAAAAATGACGTAAAAATGCGCAATTTATGTGTTTCTGTGGAAAAAACAACAAAATCGGCTTAAAATGCCTGCTTAATTGTTGCAGTGTGCTAAAACTGTGGATTTATTCAGTCCAACGTCAAACTCTTTAGTGAGTTCCATGGAAATTTTTAGATTTATGCTAATGGTAACGCAAAATTTGGGACTCCTAACTCAAAAATAGTGAATAATATAAAAGTCTAGCTGCACCAGAATTGATTCACGCATGATGACACGTTGACTATTTTACTTCACGCAAAGTTCTCCGCTCGCTTCGCTCGCTACGGGGGCCCAACCACCAAGAACTAACCAAAGGTAACCCAAGGCATGCCCAAAATGAAGAAAAAAAAATTGCACATAACCTTAAAAAAATTAAAACACATCTCTCACCTCTGACGGAAATCGCACCAAGGCCGTCGTATCACAAACAAAGCGTACTAACTACAGCTCCACCAGGCTTGCTGAAAGCAATTCACCAAAAATCTTTTTGCCAAATATGTGTCAAAAACTGAGCATGCGTGAAGCTTCGCAAACGAAATCCATTCTTGTGCAGCTAGACGCTTTTTTAGCTTTAATTTAATCTACCCCTCATCGACCCAATTCTACCCCTCTATTTTACGTTAATCTACCTC
>MU183775.1:23011-52701 GCA_016904865.1 Pissodes strobi
CATGGTATACAAAGGCTTTGCGTGTTTCGGGAAAAAATATGCGTTGTCTTCACTATATAAGAAAGTTTGCAATAGGTAATGCTAATTTTGTCAGCTATTTTAATAAATACCGCAGCATTTACAGGAACACCATAAGGTTTGCCAAGAAGTCATATTTTCAGACTAGAATTTTGAAATCCTCCAATAAGTCAAAAGAATCCTGGAGAATTGTCAATCACCTACGAGGGAAAAATAAAACTACTCCCATTTCTAGCTCTTTAAATGCTAACGATCTCAATTCATTTTACTGTTCCATAGCCGCAAAATTATCGCAAGACATTTCTCAAAAGAACGATCCTAGGAACTATTTAAATCACATTTCAGTGGCTGAAACATTCTTTTTTACCCCTACCTCTGCCCTTGAGATTCATGACACCTTTTCTAATATAAAGAGTAAGAATTCTTCTGGTTGGGACAGGATGTCCTTGAGGGTGTTTCTGGCTTTACCATTTGAGGTGCTGCAGGTTCTGGCTGAGGCCATAAATGCCTCCTTTTTTTCTGGCAGATTTCCGGCCTGTCTGAAGAAGGCTGTGATTGTACCTATTCATAAGGGTGGGGACCATGACAGTCCCTCAAACTTTCGTCCCATTGCACTGTTGCCTACCATGGCTAAAGTGGTCGAGAAGCTGGTTAAGGTGAGGATGGATTCTTTCATGAAGAGACATGGCCTTATGAGTACGCAACAGTTTGGCTTCCAGGAGCTGATGGGTACGAGCGATGCTATTTTCGACTTTCTCGAACATCTGTACATCCGGCTGAATTCTGGAGAGGTTGCTGCGGCAGTGTTCTGTGATCTGTCCAAGGCATTTGATTGCGTGGATCACGGAATACTGTTGTTGAAACTAGAGATGTATGGATTTAGGGGCATGGCGTTGGAGTGGTTTCGATCGTATTTGTCTGAACGTGTTCAGACGGTCGTGTTTGCTGGGGGCAGCTCGGATGAGCTGAGTGTGAGGGCCGGCGTTCCCCAGGGCTCTGTCTTGGGGCCACTTCTGTTCCTGATTTATGTGAATGACCTTTCGCATCTTTCGATAGCGGGAAAATTCACCATGTTCGCCGATGATGCCACCATACTCTGGCATGATTCGGATGTCCATCATCTCAGATCCAGTGTAAGGACAGATTTGGTGGAGATAAAGCGGTGGTGTGATGCAAACTCTTTATCATTTAATGTTTCCAAAACCGACATTTTAAATTTTAAGTGTGCTGTGGAGGATATTTATCTGGAGGGTCAACTGATTCCAACACCCAACATGAACAAATTTCTGGGCTTATCAATAGATAACTCTTTGAAGTTTGAAGATCATATATTGAATGTTTCCAATAAGATCTCTTCTGGTTGTTATGCCCTCAGGGTAATTTCTAACAGTTTGGACTTCTCCATCGCTAGAAATTCTTATTTTGCTTTGGTCGAATCCCACCTTCGATATGGTATTTGTTTTTGGGGTTCATGTGCTCACTACTTGTTCAACTCTGTGTTTGTCTTGCAAAAGAGGGCAATCACATATATGCGTGGTGCAAAGGTTCGCGATTCATGTCGTCCATTATTTGTAAGACATGGCATTTTGACTCTGTGTTGTATATTTGTTTTGGAGACGGTTTGTCTTGTTTTTAAGAAATACAAGAATGAGCTATCTATAGGTGGGCAATATAATATGCGTCACACTCACACCCTTGGATTACCCATTCCACGCTCAGAGCTAGTTAGAAGCTCCATAATTTATGGAGGCAAGAAGATCTTTAATCATCTCCCCTTGCGGTTGAGAAGGCAACCATGCATTGAGCGGCTCCGAAAACAAACAAAACAAGTGTTATCGGAGAAGGCTTACTACAACCTAAATGAATTTTTTAGTGATAGGATTGATTGAAAAATGTTTGTGAAGATTGTTCTACTTTTTATATCGTCTTTTTTCTCTTTATTACTCTATGGACTGGTGTGTTTTTAGTATGTACTTAGGAATAAGTTTTATTGTAACTATCGACCTTTTAGATATTAGATATTGAGTAGGTATGGCTTTGTCAACAACTTTGTAAGTTACGGCAATAAAGCTATTTTTTGACTTTGACTTTGACTTTGATGAAGCTATCAGTGGTTTAGCTGAGCAGGAAACCAATGATATTAAAACTGACCCGGATTTGTAAGTAACTATGATTTTAATTATAATTCTTATGATAACGTCAATAATTAAGATCAGTTGAAACCTTCCTTCACAGTCATATATTGTTTACAAAATAAATTAATCTAAATGTTGTATATATTTATTTATTTATACTCATACAAACACCTAAATGGTAATTACATGCTTGAGTTTTACATAATATACTTAAACCTAATTTTAATCTTAATTCCTAAGTACTAAACTAATAACTAAGCAAATACTAATCAACAATACTATGGTTTGTAACGCAGTTAATAAATTGGTTTCGCGGCAAGAAAAACAAATCTAAATCCAACTGTTTAACAAAATTATTGCAAGCTATTAGCCCTAAATGTAAAAAAACTAATAAAAGAAATAATTATCACTGTGAAAGAATTTTTTAAATTCATCGTTAGCTCAAAAAGTGTCGTTTTTTTCAAAAATTGTAAACATCTAGAAGTTGCTTTACAATTTTTAGTTATAACGCAACTACGAGAAAGAGCTAATCGCCTCTCCATCGATCGAGTGAAAGTAATAATATTGCTCAAGTACAACTTCAAAAATTATACCTGCCCAATTTTTATGATTATTTGTTAGAAAACCGTGATCTTTAAAAATATATGTTTCTTCTGAAAAATATGGCAATTTAAATGCATCGTAAACAACTAACCTTGTTGCATCTACGCTCCTTCCGCAGCTGTAGTATTTTCCCGATGCGTGCAGCCCTGGTCGAGAATAATAGACGTCGCTTCGTCCGGAATATTCGCGATATATTTTAGACTGGATATAAATAGCGGTCAGAAGGCGTGTTGTTAGTTATTCGTTGAGTGTTGAATTGTAAAGATCTGATATTTTTCACAGTTCCTGGGAAATATTAATATCGCCCATTCACCGATATCGAAGAGCTTAAAGGTACTATCTCTGATATCAAGAGAAGCGGAGCATCGGGATGGGATGGAATCTCGATTAGGATATTTTTGGAGCTGCCAGATGATGCGTGGAGTGTATAAACCATTCTTTTTGCAATGGCAATTTTCCAGCTTGTTTCAAGGTTGCTAGTTATTCCCCAATTTAAAGGTGGTGATCAGGACCAGGCAGAAAACTATAGACCCATTGCTCCCTTACCCACTTAATCAAAAATTGTGGAAAGATTGGCCAAAAAGCGAGTTGTGGAGTTTCCGGGTAGTCACGAAGTGTTGAGGTTTGAACAGTTTGGCTTGTTGTTGATATATGTTAGGTTAGGAATGGGTGACACGCAAAATTTTCGCCAAGTAAAAAACGGTGAAAATAAGTGCAATTATTGTAAAAAAAAGTCGTAGAATAACTGAGTGTGTTAACTGTAAGGCGTGCTACCACCATAGCTGTTCAACCAGGGTGATAATTCATAACAAAAACGGGAAATTTGCATGTTGTGATATTGACAAGTGAGGTTAAAACAACACGAAAAAACAGTGAAAAATCCGAAAATTCTCTGGATATGGATGAAAAAAGGCTTAGGGAGATAATTAAAGAATCCTTCAGGAGTCTCTTGAGCCCTGTTGAGCAGAAGATTGAGAAGAAAATTAATGAACTTGGGGTCTCAATTCAGTTTATGTCGGACTCCTTTGAGGACCAAAAACGAATGTTCGAGAGCATTCTGGCGGAAAACCAAGCATTTAAAAAGGAAAATGGGGAGTTAAAGAAGCGAGTGCAAACCTTAGAAGTGAGAATGGAGACTTTTGAGGCCACAGAAAAATAAAAAAAAAACCTGATAATTGCTGGGGTTCCAAAACAGACCAATCTAGATGACACGGTAGGCACCATTAAAAAGATTTTAACAGGCATGCAGTTACAAACTGCAAAAAACGAAATTTTTGAGTTTTAGAGTGGACAAACATGGAGAGGGACCCATTTTGGTGAAATTGAGCAATGAAAAAAGGATGTGCTTAAGAGAATAAAGAACATAAAAGATATATCTACAAAGCAATGTGGCTTAGATGGGGAGGATAGAAAAATCTATTTCAATGAAGACATGTCCGTGCCTAAAAGAATGCTTTTCAAACAGACACGGGAACTTCGAAAACGGAAAAATTATAAGGCAGCATTTTATGCGAACGGTACAATTTTTCTCAAAATTAATGAAACTGACCAGGCCTTAAAAATAAGATGTGAATCTGATCTGGAGAAATGGCAATAAAACTCTAAGTACTATAAAAAAAATAACATTAAGTAACTAAAATCTTACCTTCATGGTGCCAAATGATATTCTGGATGAATATATGATCTCTAAAGCAACTGTATGTGATAGCTTATGCCAAATAAACTACTTCGAAAATAATACAAGTGACATTAACCTTATGCATGTCAACATGCGAAGTAGATATAAAAATTTTGATCAAATTTTAGTGTTCCTTGAATCACTAGGAAAGTCTTTTGATGTTATAGTAATGTTGGAGACCCACAATGTATACTGCACAAATGACTTTAATATACCTGAGTATAGATTTTTTTTTAATCAAAGTAGTTTTAACAGATGCCTATGTCAAAAGTGAATTCCACATTGAAGATGAGATAATCCAAGAAAATAACTTAAAAATTATCAAGGTTGCACTGCAAAAAAACCAAAGGATTGTGGAGATACTAGCTACATATAGATGTTTTGTCATTCAAAAGGAAGAACTCATTGGAAAGTTGGAAACAGTACTGCAGCAGTCAACCGTGGACCAAAACAGAGTATGTGTTTGTTGGTGACATTAATATAGACCTGTTATCTAAAGAATCAGGTTCAACCAATAATTATCTAACTTTGTTACAGGGATATGGGTTTATGAGTGCTATAAATGAACCCACTAGAATTTCAGAAAATGGAGGTACACGTTTAGACCATTTTTTTATTAAATGTAAAAGTGACCTTTTCAACGGTGTTAGGGCTGTTGTTTTGGAGAATGATCTCACTGATCACCACCCGATTTTGCTTAACATTCAATTTGAAACAACTGTTGATAAGAGAGAAAAATCTAATACTTTCGAAACAATAAATTATGAGGAATTATCAAAAAAATTGGAGGGTGAGCAGTGGGATGATGTTCTGCAGGAAAACAATGCTGAATTATGTACAAATTTATTTATAAACAAACTAAAAAATATGCTTATTGAATCAACAACTATAAAATTCATAACTAACAAGAAAACGAAATTAAAGCCTTGGATCACTTGTGGGCTCTTGATGTCAATTCGAAACAGAAACCGCCTTAAAAGGGAATGTGCACTAAATCCTAACAACTTTATTGTGTTGAATAGATATCAAGAATACCGAAAAATGTTGGGTAAACTAATAAAAAATTCTAAGTATAACTACTACAAATTATTAGCACACAAAAATTTATCCAAAAAAATTATGGAAGGTCATTAGAGAGGCCACCAATGATCAGCCATGTAACGCAGAAATAAAATCCATTAACAACCTAGTAGATTTAGAAATAACAGACAAAAAACAGATTGCAAATGAGTTTAACTCCTACTTTTGTAACATTGGAAAACAGTTGGCAAACAAAATTACTAGATGCGCTCTGAATCGGGCGGAGAGGGAGGGAAGGGGTGATGTTTCATTCTTTTTGAGTCCTGTGACAAGGGATGATATAATTAGGGAAGTAATGAACCTTAAAAATGGGGTAAAGGGAGGGGATGATGCCATCTCATCTAATATAATAAAAAAATATAAAGAAACTTTCAGTATTCCCCTAAAACATATAACAAATCTAGTTTTGGTACGGATGTTTTCCCAACTATATTAAAAAACATTACAATCATACTCTTGCACAAGCAAGGAGATAAAAAATTAATGAACAACTATAGGCCTATTTCTCTAACTAGTACAATAAGTAAGATTATTGAGAATTGCTACAGAAGGAAATTAAACAATTTTTTTAGAGAAAAATAACCTACTCAACTGAAATCAATTTGCTTTCAGGGAAAACTCAAATACCGAAAATGCCCTTGTTAGAGTAACAGAAGGGATACTAAAAAACTTAGATCTGGGGAAAAAGTGGTAGGCATCTTTCTAGACCTGAAGAAAGCATTTGACACTGTGGCACACCAAATTTTGCTTAAACGTTTGGATAGCATGGGAGTCAGGGGTATTCCAAATAACTTTATTCAGTCATACCTTACAAAACGAAAACAAGCCACATTAGTCAGGAGAGTGAAGTATTAGAGGTTGAATGTGGTGTGCCACAGGGTACAGTGCTCTCAGCTTTGTTATTCAATATTTATATAAATGATATAATGGATCAGATAGCGGATGAGAGTATCACTACCTATTGCTTTGCTGATGATACTAGTATTATAATAAGCGGTAATGATTGGGAGGACACCAAACTAAAAGTAGAAAAAGCATTATAAAAAATTAAAAACTGGTTGGACCATAGTCTACTGTCTCTGAATGTTGAGAAAACCAATTTTTTGACTTTCTCACTTTCCTCTCGATCTATTCCTGATTTAGAGTGCATAAAAATGCATGACTCTGAATGTGATTTGGGCCTGCAATGTAAATGTGATATGATCATAAAAAGAAAAAGTAGTCTTAAATATCTTGGAGTTATTTTGGACGAAAGGCTCACTTGGAAGGCACATGTTGAGTATGTAACTACAAAAGTAAGAAAACTAATTCACAAATTTTATGAACTGAGACAAATTTTAACATTCAAAATTCTGAGATCAATTATGGTTTGGTAGTGTGGGGAAATGCAGGTTCAACAACTTTATCAAAATTACAGATATCACAAAAACGGATTATAAAAATTATACTTTTTAAAAGGAAAAGATATCCTGTGATAGTTTACAAAGATAGTAATATATTAAGCCTTAATCAGCTTTATTTAAAATCAGTATTAAGATTTATGATCAAAAAAAACAACTACTACAAAGAAAATCTAAAACATGGTCAAAATACAAGAAATGCTGCTCGAGGACAAGTTGAACTGCAAAACCCTAAACATATAGCATGCCAAGATCACATTTACTGCGGCCAAGAATTTATAATGACTTACCAGATACCTTGAAGTAAAAAAAGTATTACAAAATTAAGGCAACCTTAAGAAAATGGATTATTGATAGTAGATATAAGATTAATTATGTAATATAAGGGATACAATCAAACTTCAATTTAAATTAATTTTAGGATAGAATTCAGTGATATGTACCTACATATATACAAATATTAAGCTAAAGGGTTGAAAGAGACTAAAATTATTACGTACTAACTTGTATGAAACCCAAAAGTAAATTAATTAAATGACTAAATATATAATAACCTCAAAAATAGTTTAAATGAATTATAGTTTTAATGGATGCACACACAGTATTGTAACTACCATTATGCAGCTGATATATTGGCAGTATACTTAAGGGATATTATTAGGATATACTTAGTTACAACAATTATTATATACATTTTTTTCTCTTTTTATCATGATTTTTATAAATTATTAGAAACCTTAACTGTAAGTGTAATAATGTGTATCTTATGGATTGTAACATTTTGTAACAACTACAACTGCTAAATAAATAAACTGAAATAAACTGAAACTGAAAGCTTCCATGCGGGAAGGAGTACGGATGATGCAATATTTTCGTTTCTGGAAAATTTGTATATGTCTTAATGAAGGGGAAGTGGCTGCGGCAGTCTTCTGTGATTTATCAAAGGCTTTTGATTGTGTGAATCACAGGATACTGCTGCATAAGCTTAGCTTGCCCTTTATGGATTCAGGGGCAGGACACATGATTGGTTTGGATCATATCTGTCGGAACGGAGAAAGAATGTTTCTTTTGGTGGCTGCGTTTCGGATCTTCAAGGCTGTTTTGGTTGTACATAAATGATTTTGCAGATCTTGACTTGCAGGGTAAGTTTACTCCGTTTGTAGATGACGCCTCAATATTGTGTCGTGATGGGGAAACCAATAGGTTAAAGGATACTGTTAATTGCGAGTTAATAAAGATTAAGACCTGTTGTGAGGCCAATAGGCTTTCTTTAAATATATCGAAAACTAGTGTTATGTCGTTTAGAAGTGAACTTGGGGAGATTCGTATGGGTGATGCTGAAAAACGTTACTAAACACAGGTTCTTGGGACTGTGCTTTGATGGCCGGCTTAAATTTGAGTGCCATATTAGTTCCTTAAGAACACGATTGGCTTCAAATTGTTACGCCATCAGATCAATCTCTGACCAATTTAACCCTAGTACAGTCAGATCCTCTTACTTCGCTCTAATCGAATCTCATTTGCGGTACGGAATTTGTTTCTGGGGTTCATGCTCGGGGCAATTATTTCAGAGTGTGTTCGTTCTGCAGAAGAGAGCTGTAAGGTATATGTTTAAGGTCGGGGTGCGTGAGTCTTGTAGACCTTTATTTTTGGAGCATGGAATTCTGACTTTGCCCTCTTTGTTTATGTTGAAAACGGTATGCTTGATTTATAAAAAGCACAAGCCTCAATTGGTCACTAACCATGCATATGGATTAAGGGACCCACACAAAATTTCACTTCCAATACCCACATCCTCAAAAATTAGAAACTCGTTAATATTTAATAGCAAGAAACTGTTTGCCCCAAGGAATTAGACAGATCCCTAATATAATGAAATTTAAGAAAGAAGCTACTGTGTGCGAGAGCTTACTATCGTGTGGATGAGTTCTTGAAAGATGTATTTTAATTGTACTGTTTGGTTTTTGACAAAATTTTTCAAGATCAAGAAGATAGAAGGCAAATAGCAACTTCAGAAATGGATGCTGGATGTAATTGAAGGCAAGCAAGGAAAATTACAGAAAATTTGTAGGGACGAAATGAGAAATTTGAAGAGGAAGTAAACAGTATACAAAAAGAAGTTGGAACTGCACAAAAGGAAGTAGGAAACGTACAGAAAGAAATGAGGAATCTACAAGCAGAAGTTACCAGACTAAAAAACCAAAGACTCACCGAAAGGGTATTCACCACAGGACAGAATATCAATCCTCCAACCTATGGCGGTCAAATATCCTGGACAATGATACAAAAGACAATTCGAAGCCGCTGCTATTGCCAACGGTTGGAATAGCGAAGAAATTGCTACATCACTAGTGGTAGCGCTTCGTAGATCTGCCCTGGAGCTACTACAAACCATTCCCATCAGCCAAGAGGGGAAATATGACATACAGAACACAACTGTATCAAGCGCAAGTCCCGACATCAGAAACCTGGTGAAAACCTGCAAGAATTTGAGGCAGACGTTAGACGTCTCGTTCAATTGGCCTACTCGGGAGTAACGGAAGAATTTAAAGAAGAACTTGCTGTTCAATATTTCGTGGATGGTATCAGAGGATCAGAAACTCAGAAGATGCTACGTTTAGCCAAATTTGATAACAGCCGTGAAGTTTTCGGTAGAGCCCTAAAAATCGAGTCAGCCTGTAACATCTCTAGGTCAACAATGAGGGCCGTATCCATCCAGGAAGAAAAGCTGGCGAACAGTTGTGAATTAACTGAGATGGGCGGAATTTTGAAGAAATTCAGGCCGTGGGGAGATTCCGGGAGACACTAGAAGTTAGGCCATATAACCGAAACATTAGACATCAGTGGCTGTAGATGTGGTAGGACTGGACATTTCAAAAGAGACTGTCGAATACCAAAATTTTTCAAATCAGTGCTATAGATGTGGCTGGACTGGGCATTTCAAGAGAGACTGTCGAGAACAACTACGGTCTACATCTCCATCCAAAACCGCTAGGAGTTCAAAATCGAGTGAGGAAGAGTTACAACAATATAACTTTAAGATTAAGCACAGGGCAGGGAGATTGCATAATAATGCAGATGCTCTATCCAGAAGACCATGCGAGGATAATTGTAAGCATTGCCAAAGAATAGATCAACGAGAAGGAATTACTCCCATTAGGCAAATGAAGTTTCAGGCTGATCAAGAGTGGATCTCAGATCAACTTAAAAAAAGATCAGCTTGAGGAGAGTGAAATAGCACTACTGCTAAAAGCTAAAGAAGAACATCAACCAAGACCAAGCTGGGGAGACATTTCAACTAAGGGATTTACTTTTAAATCTCTGTGGGCTCAGTGGGACTTCCTGGTAGTTGAAAATGGACTTCTTAAACGAGCCTTGGAAAGCGCCGATGGAAAAGATGTGAAGACGCAGTTGGTGGTGCCAAGGAAGAAGGTATCGGAAGTCCTGGAAGAAGTTCATAATGGAAAATCTGGTGCTCATCTCAGAGTGAACAAAACGATTGACAAGATCCGCGACAGATTTTACTGTGTCAACTACTGCCAGAATGTGAAATCGTGGTGTCGGCAGTGTTCAACCTGTGCCGCAAGTCAAGAACCCAAAACAAGATCTAGGGGATAAAATGAAACAGTATAATGGGGGACTATAGGATTTCAGATGAACGATAAAGTCTGGCTATATAATCCGCAAAGGAAGAAAGGAATATCCCCCAAGCCAACGCCAGTATGGGAAGGGCCCCATACAGTCATCAAAAGGATTAATGACGCGGTGTATAGAATTCAACGTAGCTCCAGAAGCAAACTGAAAGTTGTCCACCTCGATAGGCTCAAAGCATATCACGAACATGAAGTAGCTGACCGGGACGATTTGTATCTGTTTTTCCATTATTGAAAGTTTCAAACCTGTTTTTAGAGAGGATTCTTGTCTTTGAAATGAAGAACTGATTTTCTACTGTTGGCAGCACCTCAGCCTCCATAATTTGTCCATGATGGTCAGACAGAGCCGTGATGATAACCTCACTGTTTCCGATACCCCAAAAGTTTACGAATATATTATCAATGAGCGTTGCTGTAGCTTCAAATATAATTTGCGTGTAACTAAAACTCAAAATGAGCATAATAGATATTTATTATACAAGGGAAAGAAGTATTAGATTTTAGCTCGAGGTTGTGCTGCCTCCCGACGCGAAGCGGAGGGAGACAAAAACCGAGAACTAAAATCTAATATTTTTCCCGTGTATAATACACTATTTTTTTCTGTGACGGGAAAAACGACGATTTAATATTGAAAAAACATATTAGTACAATATATTAAAGTCAGAAAATTATCGATGTGAAATTTGAATTTTTACACTGGTAGGCTGTACCTTTAAAGTAATCAGATATTTGTCAATTTAATTATGTGTTTGATTTATGTGTATATGTAGGTAGGCATATCCGGGAAAAAAGTAGTCACTTTTTTCCCGGGGAAAAAAGTAATTTCATAAAAAGGGATATTTTGTTACCTGGCAACAGAGATAAAATGCCAAACGTTTTTCCCGTCACAGAAAAAAAGTATTTATATTTTGATTTTTTTTTCAAATAGATTATTATTAAAATCTCCACAAAGAGCGACTTTATATTTTTGGTATTTACAGAAAATATACTCCAAAATTTCAATAAATTTTTAAAACAGACACTAACGCTTCTGTTTCTTTTTCAACTACATTGGGGATAGTGTCATTTCTTACTAGAATAGTTGAACCTCCGTGGATGGTGTTGGTTCGGCCATAGGATGAACATATTTTGTACTCATCAACTCATAGATATTTAACTTCTTCCGTTTTGTACCAGTTTTCCGTTAAGCATAATATCATTTTATAATAAAAGACTATTAAGATAATTGCAATGCTAAAATTTCTCCGTCGCTTAAATCTCCGATTGAACGTCTCCACCTACGAAGCGGGACGGAAACTAAATTATCCTGAAAAATGCAAATAAATAATCGATATTAACAAGGTTAACATGAATATTAGCACAGGGCTCTGGATGACCGTAGTACTTTCAAAAACTAACGGAGGGATGATACTTTTCAAGCGGCCGAGCGGCCACTTGTTACGAAACAAGTTGACCTTGACCACTTTGTCCGGATTTCGTTTGCCATTGTAGTTATGATATCATTTTATAATAAAACGGTAAATCGAGTGTTTCTTACAAACCGCCAGTCAATTGCTAATATTTTATTATAAACTGCAGGTCAATTGAGAAGGTAAACCTAATTTACGTATACATTATTGGTCATCTGGAATGATTAATTGAATTTTGCTGATAAACTTTTGTTAATTCAAAGGAAATTTTGCAAGTAATTTGCTGGCCAATTGAAATGATAAATTAACTTTTCATATAATCTTCTGGTTAATTGAAGTAATCAATGACATTTGGCATATAAACTGTTGCTAAATCAAAATTACACATTGTCACAATCTGCTTGCCAAGTTAAAATATTAAAAAGCTTTCGTAGATGCAAATATTCATACAAATTATGTTTCTGAAAAGGGTAAGCATTACTAACAAAAGTTGTGACCGACAAAATAAAAAGTTTTTTTTAAGTTTTGCATAATTAACAAACTAATGAAACTGCTTACGAAAGAAGTGGATATGAAAGAATACGAGGATGCATAATGTCCAGACAAAAGGTGTTTCTGTAGAGTAAGCATTAAGTAAAACTTATTTATTTTTTGCTCGATTTTTTGTTTTATAGAAAATGTTTGGTAAGTTGATACGTTAAACTGGGAATGTGACTTGACTTAACCTAAACATATATCGTGAGCTGGGACATGTAACAAGAAAAAAAAATAGAGATTTAATTATACATTGCATTTGTTGTGTTTATATTTGGAAAGTAAGAAAACGAAATAAAATTAAAAGGTTTTTCTGTAAACAAAACATTCAAAAATTTTTAAACCAAATTTAAGTTGTAATGTTGCTTAAAACATTAAAAAAATAATATCAATAATACATATGTATTGCAAAGTGCTTATATTAAATTTAATCTAAGTATAAATTGAAATTAACGCATCGACCTACCAAACGCTGTGTATAGAGTAAAAAATTTCTCTCAAATTAATTTCTACATTTTAGCATTTTATAATTTATAAAATGATTTTAGGTAGGTATAGCGAGTTAAACTCTAAAATAGCCATAGCACGAAACTCCCAAGAAAAACGATGGGAAGCAAAATTTGTGCATTTTATATTCATTTAACAAATTACACTTTTTAAAACGGTCATAGTAGCAGCAGCATATCCACGCCTGCCATGCAGGCGTATCCACGTATTGCAGAAGACGCCGGTTACGTCCTAATGCTTTTTTAATAATTATGAAAATGGTAATATTCCGCTCGCATGAAAGATGGTTTGCCTAAATCAGGCTATGGATAAGAAAACTTGAAAACGTGCCCTCCAACTACATGCCCTAATTGTTTGTTTTTTTATCTCGGAAACGGTTAAAGGAAGCCATTTACATCTTACCATAATTAAAATAACATTTTCAAACGTATATCCGGGGTGTTTTATATTTTATCGAATACTTGCGTTATTTGATGTCGTTCGAAAAATGTTATAGAAGCATGTCGTTTCGATCGACCCTCAGACGACGCAGACACTGGCCCAAACCTATTTGAGATATCTTTCTCCGCTACGGAGAAAATTGGGAAAATAGAAAAATCACGTTTAGCCAATTTAGAAAAAAGCGAAATATCGTACGATCGAACGAAATGCTGCGCGTTAAAGTACCCCAAGAAACCCATCTTTTTGCTATATACCGTTTAGTTATAAAGCTTACCGTATTACAATAATTACATCCGATTTAATGAAAATCTCGATTTGTTTATCGTAATTTTTTTTGAAAAAATTAGTTTGTTTTTATGTTGGAAACGGTTAAAGGGATCCGTTTACATCTCACCATAATAAAAATACATTTTTTAAAAAACACAGGGTGGTAAAAAAATTTATTTTAAAAAAATTTCTCCTTTTTTTAAAATTTCTCAGTTATTTAGCGTCTGACGAAAAATTTCATAAAAACTCTATATTCCAAATTATCATCGTCGACTTTGATAAATGTTTTCAAAAAATTTTATAATTTTTGAGATATTCGCGAAAAAGTCCGAAAAAAACGTCTTTTTTAAAAAGGGCGATTTTTTTTTAATTACAACGACCCGAGTATAGATTAATCGCTATCAAAATACATATTTTTGGTAGTAAGTGTTTTTTTCGTCTCGTAATTTTCGAGTTACGTTTTTCGTTTAGGGTCCGACATTGCGAAAACTAAGAATATTGCTTTTTTTTCGTAAGCAACTTTTTTGTTTGTCTTCGTGTCCTTTATCTAAATCAAAAATTTGAAGTCGATCCGAAAAAAAAGTTAAGCTCCTCCGGTAGGTTATTCCGGCTCCTATTGATCAAAATAAAGGTAAGGTCGATATTCCTATATATCAATTAATTAAGGTTTCCCTAGGCGCTTACCGCGGAACCTATCAGTGGTAGGTTCCAGAGAAGGTCGGATTCAAACTCGTTCCAGAAAAACAATTCGATCTCATTCGTATCCTCGATTTTTTTTCGGGGGGGGTCAAGATTGGTCCCCTCCGTCTCCGTACCGAATACGAACACGCTAGCTCGAAATTTACCTAAGAAAAAACTGGTAGGGGACGGATTTCCGGTAGGTTCTATATACCAAAAAAAAAAAAACGTCTAAATATAAAAAGACGTTCGGAAGCGTTTTCCTCCGAATTAATATTTAGGGGTCGAAAACGCCGATTTTCCACTTTCGAAAAGTTTGGGCACCCATTTTAGCAAGAAAAACAAAAATTTCTACCTCGTCTGTCTCCTACCGCGGAACCTATGGCGGTGGGCTCCCGCCGATGTCAGATTCGAATTCGCCATCGTCGAAAACCCCCAATCCGAATTTCAGCCGATTATCTTCAAGGACTCTTTTAGATGCCTAAATAGGTACCGGTAGGTTACAATTTTTTTTTTCGCGTTTTAATCTCTGCTTCGAACTGCTTCATCGACGGTCATCGATTTTGACCGAATACAAATTTCTGGAACCTACTCGGTAGGTTCCACGGTCTCCTACTGTCCGAGTACCAAATTTCACGTAAAAATACAAGCTGTCTCGTGTTCGGTCTAGGTTGAGCTCACGGTCCCGCTTAATTAATAAGTGGATTAAAATATATAACATACTCCCAAATCACTAGTTTCCAGTTTATTTTATTCTAAAGAAAGAAATGACCTTGTCAATATCGGAGAATAGTATTCTACAAGTATTAACCAGTCCCTTAGAGCGCTTTCACACGAGGATACTGTATGCGAGATTCGCGTATCCGAGATACAGGTTAGACATACATTCAAATGGACCTATTCACACGGCACGAGCGACGAATTCAGTATCGCGATTCCGAATTTCTGCATCCCGGCAACTCAGCCGCCGGACGCTGAATGCGTATACCGCATACAAAATTACCATTACGATATATGGACCTGTTCAGACTTGGATACTTTTGCAGCGTAGAAGATATCATAGACGCAGGGTATTTTTCATTATAAATCCAATCGTCATAGGTATTATTTACTACGCGCTATAGTGATGAACACGGCACTGCGACTATTTTCGTACTGATTGAAAAAATACGTGAATTCTATGCAGCAGTCCAAGTTTTCGACCGCGATTCTGTATCTCGGATACGCGAATCTCGCATACAGAATCCTATGCATTCTTGCCCCAAGGTCAATAAACCTTCTTACTGACCGACATATTTATGCCGACAGCATACCACACCCCTTTAAAAATGAAATCTGTATTTACCAAGTGCAGATTGTCGTCAACAGAGGGCAAAATATTTTAACTGAATATTTTAAAAGAAACTATATCTTTTCGCCATCTAACAGAGTTTTTGTGAGTTACTTAGGTTTCGTCCATAAGAATTATCTTCTTACTCTTTTATTATAAAATGATAATATGCATACAGATTGCGACCATCCTGTAAGGGATTTGCATATTATATTAGGTTTTATTGCTCTATCGCATTAGGAAATAAGGATATAGTGAATTTAAGGAAAAATCTCGGACTTTTTTTATACTAAAATCGAGTTTTTTTCTATACAGTTGTTTCACTTTTATGGGTTTTCCGTCTGGCAACCCTAATGGTACATTGTGTGTTATTTATAAGCTCCTTATTTTGTGTTTTGTCATTTCAAAACTTATATACTTTTAAATTGTCTGTATAGCTATGACAGCAACGGCAACGTAAACACATACTTGTGGATTAGGGGTATTTAGTGTAGTGTATGACTTTTAAAATAATTAATTTATTTTATTTTATAGAGATTCCCACGCGATTAAATGTGATGATAAATATTTGATTCAATCGGACTTTGTAAGTCATGAGGAAGTTGACTTTAAAAGTGAAGATGTTGAGGACTGGGCAGAATCCAGGTAAGAAATTTAACATTGCGTTATTTTTATTCATTGTGAGCGTGGACGTTGTTACCTCCGGTTAGACCAGAAAAAAAAAAAACAAATTAACTAATTGATAGGCTACTACAGGCATTAATTAAATTTCGTAATTTCAACATTTTACTTTACCGTAGATATGATGTAGTTAATAATAATTATTAAATAATGTTTGTTGTTAAATATAAATTGGTTTATGTATGCTAAATAATAAGATATATAATTTATTGTCATTGATATTCATAAGAACTGTTTGCAACTGTTTTTCTTAACAGCTTCACTGAATTACTAGATACTATATTCTGTCCCAACAAGTTTTACATAATTGTTTTGCATTTTAACAATGCAAATGATAATAATGCTCAATCCCTGGTACACATTCTTAGTACTTATGGTCTTAAATCCCATATAGATGGGGATACAAGGGTTGTCTCGGGTGGGCTGCTTCACAATTGGACAATATCTTCAGCAACATGGATGAAGATAGTGTCTCTTCTCAAATTTATCTCTGCAATGTTTCGGATCACTATGGTCAGATTGTGGATATTGAAACCAATCTCTAACCCAAACTAAACCAACCTCAGGGTAAAGTCCAAACCAACATATGTTAAAAAACGATTTTTTACTGGTGAAAACTTAACACTGTTTAAAAACTACCTGTCAGCTGAGACCTGGCAATATGTTTATGCTGCTCAAGGTGCTGATGAAAAATACAACACCTTTTTCAGAATTATTTTCTATTACTCTGATTCCTGCAAGTTCTAGTAGAATTTCGATTTGACATATTCTCCACTTATAAATTACAATGTTGCGGAGGAAGGTGATTCTCCTACAATATTTCTTTTTCCGGTAGACTCCCAAGGGGTGCTCAGGGCGGTTTCTGGGTTGACCAACAAATACTCCTCTGGTATGGATGAGATTCCAGTTTCTGTCCTGAAATGTGTGGTTGAGTATGTCTGTGATCCCTTAGAAAACATCATAAACGAATGCGTTATAACACAAATTTTTCCTGCTGATCTCAAAAAAGCCAAACTTATTCCAGTATACAAACAGGGTGACCATCAGAGCATCTCCAACTACAGACCTATTTCACTGCTTCCTGCAGTGTCGAAGGTCTTCGAAACGGTAATATTTACCATTATCTTCAAATATTTAATATCCTGAACGATAGTCAATTTGGGTTTCAGCCAAATAAACCACCGAAAAGACAATATTTCACGCAATCCATTTTATCACTGAACAAATTGATATAAGTATCAAGGTTGCTGGCCTGTATTTTGACTTGTCGAAGGCCTTCGATACTGTAGATCATAATTTACTAATTTCAAAACTTGCAGTTTATGGTATCAGGGGTGCTGCTGCTTTTCTGTTGCAATCGTATATGCTGGAGAGGCAGCAGACCATTTGTATTTCAAGGAGTGGTACAAATCATTACTCTCATAGCATTGTATTAAGGCAGGGGGTGCCCCCAGGGCTCCAGCTTGGGGCCTCTGCGCTTCCTTGCCTACGGAATATGCTTTTGGGGCTCCTCTAGGTCGGCTCCACAAATCTTTCTAGCTCAAAAACGCATTATAAGATGCATATTTAACCTTAACCCAACGACTTCATGTAGATCATATTTCAGTAAGTTGGGCCTCCTTACAGTCCCATCTTTGTACCTCAGTTCCCTGGTTTTGTTGGTTAAAAGAAATTCTCAGTCTTTTCCCACGAATGTGCAGTTGCGGTCTGAGAGCATGACTATGTTGACTAGGGGTGGCACTGACCTGAGCATATCCAGTCACAATTCCACTTTTTATGAAAGGGAACTTAACTACATGGCCGTAAAGGCTTTTGGAGTGTTGCCAAAAGAAATTCAGAAAATCAAAAACATAACCAACTTTAAAAACACGTATCCCGGTGGCTACTTGATAAGTGTTTTTATTCTTTTGACTTTGAAATATAGTATTGTCTTGTAGCCCTATTTTTCAGTTTCTTGTATATACGCATTGTGTATTGTAACATTTTTAAAATTTTAAACATTTTGATTTTGTTATTTGTTTCATCATAATACAATGTAAGTGCATAATTTTGTAATATTACTGTGTGTACTTTTTGTGCTTGTCATATAATGTTTCCAAGAAGCAATTACTTTTTGACGTTGCTTTGTTATGTGAACATAATTCTGCTGGTTATAAAGAATATTATAGATTATTGGTGTATTTCTTTAATGCGTTAATTTACTAATTTTGTTTATATTTATTCGAACTAATGGCGGATTGTTCTAATTCACTAATTAAAAGAACTAACTACCATAGTTCTTAAAAATTAGGAGATCAGTTTATTAATTGAGATTTAGAGCCTAAAAAGCAACTGTTATCGATTTGTAATTCCGTACATAGGTCTAAAATTAAAAGGAGAATTTCGTATTTTTATAAATTTTCATAATTAATTGTTTGTTTTAATAATAAAATTACAAATATACAAATTGACAACATCGCCATTAAAGCAACATTCTGCCTTCAACTTTCCATTTTTTCACCTGCTGCTGTTTGGGGACCTACGATCAGTGTACTAAGCGTACCGGTAAATCCGTCGTAGCTTGCAAACTAAAAATAGACGCTGTTTCACGTCTCAGAACAACACGGCATGCCTAAGGAAAAATATTAAATAAATAAACTTTGATAACTACAAACTGGTTGCCTCTACTTTTTAAGATCTCGTATTAAATATTGTGATAGGTATCGCTATATTCTTAGAGAAAAATCCAAGAAATAAGCTGTAAATTTTCTGTTGCTGAATTTAAACTCTGTAATCAATATGACCTATTTATAGATTCATATTTGCAGATTAGTTTTTATGTTGAACTCTGTCAAATGTGTTGTAAACGAATTATTAATGATAGTACTGTTTTAAAGATGCACTAATATATTTACTACATGCGTATATGTTTTTCAGGTTAATAAACTATGAACTTGCCCATAAACCTAAGGATCAAATAGGAGATAACAAACAGCATTCAGTCAAGTATTTAAAACAGTGTAATGACACCCCAAAAAATGGAATATTGAAGGATCATTTCACGAGGTGCCAGATTAGTCATCAAGACGAAGATACGAAAGTTTGGCATAAATGTCCAGATTGTGCCTTTAGAACAATCTACAAAAGCACTTTAAAAGCACATACTATACTTCATAAGCCTGCTGATCAAATTCACTGGTTTGATTGTTTAAAATGTTCATATAAAACATTTCGTAAACATGATTTAAAAACCCACATGAAAACACATAGAACTGCTGATGAACATGGCGACGATGCAAGAGTTTTGCATAAATGTCCAGAGTGTCCCTATAAAACAATCTACAAAAATCATTTATCACGACATGTCATAATTCATAAGCCTGATGATCAAGTCCAGTGGTTTCATTGTTTACAATGTTCATATAAAACAATATACAAACGTAATTTAACACTGCATACTGTAATTCATAAGCCTGCTGATCAAATTCAGTGGTTTCATTGTTTCAAGTGTTCATTTAAAACAAATGGGAAATGTTCTCTAAGAAAACATGTGAAGACACACAGAAGTGCTGATCAAAAAGGTGAAGACGCAAGAGCTTCGCATAAATGCCCAGAGTGTCCCTATAAAACAATTCGCAAAGCTCAATTACAGTCTCATGTCTTAATAAATCATAGGCCTGCTGATCAAAGGCAATGGTTTCATTGTTTAAAATGTTCGTATAAATCAAGTCGGAAAGACTATCTCAAAAACCACTTGAAGACACATGTAACTGTTGATCAGGAAGGTGCAAACGCAAAAGATTGGTATAAATGTCCAGAGTGTCCCTTTAAGTCACTCTACAAAGGTAATTTAAAAGCGCATACGATAATTCATAAGCCTGCTGATCAACAAGGCGAAGACGCAAGAGTTTGGCATAAATGTTCAGATTGCCCGTTTAAAACAATCCACAAAAAAAGTTTAAAATCGCATACCATAATTCATAAGCCTGCTGATGAAATTCAGTGGTTTAATTGTTTAAAATGTTCATATAAAGCAAAACGAAAAAGAGATCTAATAAACCACATGAAGACACATAAAACTTCTGATCAAGAAAGCGAAGACGCAAGAGTGTTATAAATGTTCAGAGTATTCCTAAAAAAAAAACAATCTTAAAAAGTAGTTTCTACCGATTTTCATTCTTGCCAGATTCAGCTATCAATTTATTATTAACAACATATCGAAGAAATAGATTAGAGGCAAGGACAAGCACAATTTCTGGCATTATCTATACAAAACAGTATTTAGGATCCAACACGTGTTATAACTTCGAAGTAAATTGGCATATTTTGTCCAAAATGAATGATCATAATTTAAAATCTTCGGGGCCAGAGTAAATGATTTTTTTAATGATAAATACTCTTTTATTAATTTTTGTTCATATCTAATTTTTTTTTAGTCAATTTTTTTAATTAAGTCTTATATTCCTTTGTTTTCTTAATTTTTAAATGTCTCATTATGACGATTTAATTCAAAATACGTGACTCAAATATGCCGGTTGTATGAATTTTAGCAAGTACAGAACAAAATCTTTCTTCCTTACCATACGCCATATTAGGAACACTGAATCACTGAAGGAATTCTATTTGTAGTTTATGTTAATTAATTATATTCTATTTATTAAAGTTTTGTTCTACGTGCTTTTTTATTTCTGAACAATCTACTATTATTCCCCAAGAAACAATTATTGTAGTACGTGTTACTAAAAACACACCGGTTATTTGGTTTCCTGGGGGCTATTTGGCTCATTCGACGGAAAAAGATTCAAAATTCGCGCGTAAACAAACGACCAATAGAATCGCGAACATATAGATGCCGCTGGAAAGAGGATGAACGATACTTTCAAGGGCTTCGACGTGCAGTCGTCTCCGAGATTTGCTAGCACGTTGATTTTGTCACCTGTTGGGCACGTGATTTTTTGTCTGTGGAATTCACAGTAAGTAAACCAAGGATTATTACTGCTAATATTGAAAATATGATCATTTGTCTTTACTCGTTTCCTGTATTAAACGCATTTTTTTCCTTAACCCAGAGATGTGGTAACGATTTTTTTCAGGGGGGGGGGGGGCAAATTGGGTGGATCTCAGGGGCTATTTTGGTTGCCATTAAAAGTCCAATTTTTTTAAAAGATGCATTATTTGTAGATCATTTTTGTTTATAACTAATATTATATTTATTGCAGATGGTCCGCACATTCAAAAGAGCGTAGACCAATGCACGGAAGGGTAATAAATTTAATAAAGAAATATAATAAAATAATATTTTTCTATGGAGGGCCTTACTTTTTTTCAATTTTCAATGAACCAGTTATCCCCCAGGTCGTTTTTAATTAATCTGTAACGATATTTCCATGATTACCCAAGTAGCCCCAAGCGGGGGATATTTGCGTGGTTTAACAAAAAAAATATTGTTAATTTTAGGTTCTAACGAGAAATATTTTGCAGGTGTATTACAAATGCTACTGTAATTTTTTGCCATCATTTTTATTGCATATTTCGGACAAGTCAGCAATATATTTATGAAATTTCCAAAAAAAAACCAACCAAATAGTCCCGCTTTACGGCATCTTAACTATAAATCTACCGAATTTTGACGAAGCTTTCTAACAAGCGTCTAGCGTTCCTGCTAAATTATCGATGCATAATATGGTCGAATGTATCAGAATTATCCTTGTCTTTACGTTCTAGCGAAATTCCTTTAACGCCTCGATGGTGTAGTAGTTAGACGTTCTGCGCTACGGGTTCGATTCCCGTCGGTCGCGACAGATCTTTTGTTTACTTTTTTAAGGGTGTTGTTGTTCCTTAATTTAGTTTAGTTTAGTTCTTGTTAGTTGCACCTACGTAGCGAGCGGAGGGCCATGCAAAGCCACAATAATACCTATTCTTATAGCGCATGCACGCTTTCGCATCGAAAATTTAGTAGGCGCGCTAGACTTGTTTTTAACCTTAGATTAGGAAAGGGAGAGGATACCGCGCACTGCATTCAGGCAAAGTTAACGACAAGACGCCATTGCTTTGGTGTAAAACAAAGGATTTGGTACGATCGTGTTTTATTGTAGATAATTTGTGTTTTTCAAGGGTTTAGTGTAAAAAACTGTGCTTTACATAATGGTAGGGTGTGCAGCTTATGGTCGTAAAAGCTACAGCAGTTCAAAGGACCAAGGAGTTACGTTTCACAGGTAATTAACAAGAGACATTTTTTGGCAGTGATCAATTTTCTCAAATATTCTAAAACTAATTATTTTATAGCAATATCTTCTAAACATGATTTATAAACTAAAGAAGGCATACATCTCTGCATAAACCTACCTGTCGCGACGATGATACCTACATATGATAAAAAAGATCACCCATGAATACTTTAGGGCAAGATGGGACGAAACAACTAACTGTCGACTGCTAGGGTAGCTTTTCAGCTACCCTAATGATTATGCAGCAAAAGCAGACCTGGATATGTCAAGGAAGACTCTACTACTACTCATGGCTGGTCACTGCCAGCTAAGGAAACATCTCCACACAATGAGATTATACGAGATACCTATATGCAGAGGCTGTGAACAGGAGGACGAAACGGTAGAGCATCTGCTCTGCGATTGCGACGCTGTTTCGGAACTAAGGGAATCCATTTTGGGAGAACGATGGCCAACCATGGCTTTTCTTAGAACCAGCCTTCTCGGGCAACATCGCCGCCTTTTTTACAACACTGGGCTGGACGATGGCCTAGATGGATTGGTTGACTTAGGAAGGACGCACAGAGGGTCCAATGGGGCCTAAGTGTCGCAGCCTTTCAAGGCCACCCTCTCACAATTTCCAGATTCCAGAATGGTATACTAAATTTGATAGAATATAACTTGCTTGTTTTAGAAGGCAAAACAATATTGCATTCACACATAAATTTTCTCAGGATTAGTCTTATTATTTTTCTGCTTAATAGAAAATGCCCAGTCACAGACATGTATTGAGCCAAATAATACATTAGGTAAGATAATTTTATAAGTATATGCCAAACCAAGTTTTTTTTTGTACTATGTTGTTATATTAACAGTTAACTAACAATACTTATTAATATCCTTTATAATAGTAACAATGGGCAAAATATAAAATTGTGTTTCAAACTTTAGGAAAAATATGCATTGATGTGCAAGAACTAACCTGAATTAACTCTCCACTGGGGACATCTTTCATCGTCTTTAATATGGAACTTAAAAAGTCTTAAGTCGACTTGCTGCATAAAAAGTATGAACACTTTCTATAAAGGCATCTATAAAAGAAAAACTATTTTAGTACATTATAATCTACTAAATCCTGTTTTAAAGGATATTTTATATACCTAATGCAATGGATATGAATACTTTTCTGTCTCTAGAACATTTTGAGACACAATGAATTACTTGATTTCAAAACCGACAAAACAAACGTCGTGATTTGAAATTTATTTTATTTATTTAATTAAATTTAATATTCATTCTATACATTTCGTCCTTCCTTATACGTGCTTATCAATCAATCAATTAACTATTCAAAAATCAAAACTTTTCATTGACACCTAGATTTTTTTTTTATGGCAGTGGCACACACATTAAAGGGAGACCCTATGGCGCTCGACGAGCGGTGTGTGTACGAAGATGTTGATTGACACGGCTCTTGAATATTTGTAAGTTGTAATTAGTGGGAAACAGATGTTCTGGGAGTGAGTTCCACAGTGATGCAGTGCGCCAGACAAAGGAGTTCTTGTAAAGCGATGTTCTAGGAGTTTCCAGTTGTACGACGAACTGGTGCGCTCTTGCCGTCTGTCGTGACTGTCTGACAGGAGCTGCCAGGGGCGGGATGAGGCGGGCCAAATCCTGGGAACATCTGCCGTGAAAGTATCTGTAAAACAGAGATATCTCGGCTACATGTCTGCGGTGTTCCAGACTATCTAGATTCCGGGTCAACTCCGGGTCGCCGACGAGACGCACTGCTCTCTTCTGTATGGAATCCAGCAGCTTTAGGGTGTGCTTTGGTGCGGCACCCCAGATATGTGAGCAATATTCTAAGCACGGTCTTATTTGCGCTTTGTAGAGCAAGAGCAACTGCTGCGGTGTATAGAGTTTTTTGCTGCGAAATAGCGCACCAAGCTTCTGGGAGGCTGATTTTGCGATGTTAACAACGTGGTCATGCCAGGACATATTGCTGTTGACCGAGATACCCAGCAGTCCGATCGACGAGGATGAAGGAATGGTCGACCCTGCCATAATAATGTCAGGGCCCGGTATTGGCCCTCTTGGTAAACGTGGCTGCTTGGGTCTTTGCTGCATTGAACTGGACCAAATTTCGGTCGCCCCAAGTTTGAACTTTCTCCAGGTCTTGATTAATTGCTGTAATCTGCTCCTGTCTGCGGTGATGAGTCTCAGTCGCTGGTAAGGGTTTTTCTGATCTAAAGTGGGAGACAAGGGTACTGTCATCTGCAAAACTGTAAACAGGATTATTTGTTTCGGTCAGCAGGTCATTAATATACATGAGGAACAGAGTTGGTGAAAGTATTGCGCCCTGAGGCACGCCCGCGTTGATGGTGAATGTGTCCGAGATGTGTCCATCGACTGCAACGTGCAGAAATCGGCTCTTAAGGAAACTGGCAAGCCAGCTGCAAAGAGAGGCTGGCAGTCCGAATGACGGTAGTTTGTTGAGCAGTCCGTCATGCCAAACTCTGTCGAATGCCTTTGAAATATCCAACGCAATCGCTCGAGACTCTCCGTAGTTCTCAATTGCCCTACTCCATATATGAGTGACATAGGCCAATATATCTCCTGTCGATCTCTCTTTGCGAAAGCCGTATTGATTATCGCTGATTATTTTGTTGTTCTCGAGGTACTTGAGCAGTTGCTGATTGACTACACGTTCCATGACTTTGGAGATTATTGGAAGCAAGGCAATTGGACGATAGTTTAAGGGCGTGGTTTTCTTGCCTTTTTTTGGAACAGGTTGCACTCGAGCGACTTTCCAGGAAGATGGGTAAATCCCTTTTCCGTAAGACAGAGAAAAAAGCCTGGAAAAAACGGGTGTTAGTTCGTTGGCGCAGTTCTTTAACACGATGGCAGGTATTCCGTCCGGTCCTGATGCCTTTCGTGTATCTAGATTTTTAAGGATTTTACGAATATCACGGTGATGAAATTTGACTTCTGCCATGGTAGTGTTGATGTTCGATAAGGTGGGGAGAGTCTTGCCTTGGGGGACGTCTAAGGTAGAGTGCGAAGAAAACATTTTGGCGAGCATGTTTGCTTTTTCCCTGGCTGTAGTCGCCGTGATGCCACGTTCGTCCGTCAAAGGTGGGAGAGACGTTTTTCTAAAGTTGTTACTTACTGCCTTTGCTACCGACCAGAAATTCCTGGAGCCACTGGGGCATTGTAAAAGTTTATTCCTGATCCTTTGATTGTGTTTGTTCTTAGTTTCGTCGATAACACGCTTGCATTCGTTTCTCGCTTCGAAAAAATAATTGCGATTTTCAGCGGTCTGATTTTGCTGCCAGTACTTGTAGGCTTGCTGTTTCCTACCCACAGCTCTTTCGCATCTTATGTCGAACCAGGGCTTTCCTTTTGAAGGTAACTTGATGGAATTTGGGATGTATGCTTCCATTCCTGAGGAGATTACTTGCGTGATCTTTTCGCAGCAGAGTGACGGGTCGTCAGCGCCAAAGCAGACGTCGAGCCAAGGAAAATCTAGACAGAACTCCCTCAGATCGTCCCAGATCGCAGAATTGTAATGCCAGATTTTGCGAGGCAATGGTGGATCCTTCTGTATGAGTGACAATTCACAAACCGTTGTAATAAGTTTGTGGTCGGAAGTACCTAATGGCGGACCAACTGTAACTGTGTACTGGTCAGGATTGGTGGTTAGAAAAAGATCCAGGAGGGCGGCGAATTCGCCCCTCTCTGAGATTCGAGTTGGTTCGTCTACAATTTGAGTAAGCCCGCAGCTGATGGCGAATGATTCAGCCTCTCTACCATCATTGTCGGTCTTGTTGTGATGTTTGAGCCAGTTGGTGTTGTGGGCATTGAAGTCTCCCAGAACGATTATTTCTGAACTGGGGTGATCAACCTGTATTGAGTCAAAAGTGGTAGCTAGTGTTGAAAAAAAGCTTTGGTAGGCTCTATCGCTCGGAGGGCGATAGAGACAACATATAAACTTGGTTAATCCCTTGGCGGTGAACTTGAGCCACATGACGTCAAGGTTGTTCGGTTCGAGTGTTTCCTCTCGGTGGCATGAAAGGTCGCTTCGAACAAAAAGGCATATTCCGAACTTATGTCTAAATCGGGTATGTAAGTCGTAACCAGGATAAGGGTAGTTCACTGTTGTTGTTGTAGAACATACTTGTGTTTCTGTAAGGGCTAGTATGTGTGGTCTATTTGCCTGTAGATGTTGGTGTACCGAACTTATGTTTGTATTTAGGCCTCTTATGTTGCAGAAATCAATTCTAAATTGGTTCGGTATCTTTGCTGTCTGTGAAATGCGGAATGAAGGGCTCCCAGGGCCACCCAGCTCCCGGAGATCCGAATGGCCGGGGAGTTTACCTCCGGAATATTTTGATCCTGGAAGCACCATCATGTCCATATTATTATATTCCTACTGTGGAACCCGGAACCACCAGCGCGGAAACGGAACGTGATTCGGGAAAACCACTTAGCGCCTCCCAGTTCTGGTGGGGTGGTCTTTCACCGGACGATGCGAGTAGGCGTATGCATCTACCACCTAGGGCCGCTTCCACTGGATGCATGGCCTCAGACTATTTCCTTTGGTGGTCCCTAGTCTGACAGGGGTAAAAATAGGGTTTGTTGGGTCACTCCCTAGTGATCAGCTCCAGACTTTGTACTTTGGTGTTCTCCAGCCTGGGGGCTTGCAGATGTGCAACATCTATGCATATGTACTTAGGTATGTACAAAATAAATGTTAATATTATGAGAAAGCATACTGATTATAAAAAAGTTGATGTAAAGATTTACCCTATGTACAAATGTGTGTTGTGATAAAAATGTTCATCGTATGTAATTAAACCTGTTCTGTTTATTAAACTTCGAAACTGCTATTGCAATATTCTGATTTTCGATAAAAACTACAAACCAAAAGAAGTAGGTACTGGTACTTTTGTACTTACCTAGAAAACTCGTAGATAGATAATCGCAATTTACTCAGCCCAAAATTAATCATTCAACCCAAACACAAACATTTTACAAAGCAAAGCTTTTTCACGTTCAACAATGGCGGAAAAATATAAAAAGAATAAACAATGAGATATTAGGAACAGGAACACTCGTCCGCGCCGCGCCGCAGGTAACAGCCCTTGGGATAGCACCAATAGAAATGTAGGAACTCCCTCCTTGCAACGTCTCACGTAGGACGCGTAGTAATTTCTTGAAATTCATGAATGGGCACATTTCAGGCCGGACGACATCTACCGGTGAGACCTTTTTTCAGTTCGAGGTTGAACAACTATTACTGTATAAACAATGGCAAGATTAATGGCGATTGTTGTGCACCAACAAATGTGAAAATAAAATTATTAAATTACATACGTTTTTCATGGTTTGCGCAGCATATAATGGGATAGACTGTATTCTGGACGTTGCTTAGAATCAGGGAATATTTGTTTTAAGTCTGTAATCGAAGCGTATTAGTACTTCCTACTATGTGACAGCACGGTCATTGTGCTGAAGCGTAGTAGCTAAACTGAATATCATAGCCATCTCGTGGGGTTTTAAACTATACGCGAATTATGTGTTGAAGTCCAGGAGGAATTTATATGCATTTGATTATGAATTCATATTGCGCTGCAACACAGGAGGAATTAGATATCTTCGCGATGCAATCAATTTGCAGCAAGGGCCCTCGTGGTCTAGAGGTTAGATGGTTAGGTCTCATATTGGCGGCTTTCGGCGGCCCGGGTTCAAATCCTGCTATTTTTAATTTTTTTTAAGGTTAAGTTTCTAAACAGTTTTTTTTTATTTTGGGTATGTCTTGGGTTAGTTTGGGTTAGCTCCTGGTTAGTTTCCTTTTCTGTTTTTTCTTGATTTTGGGTATGTCGGGTTAGTTTGGTTTAGCACCTGGTTAGATCCTTTTTCTTGAGCCCCCATAGCGAGCGAAGCGAGCGAAGGGCCATGCGAAAAGTGAATATATCTTGGGTTAGTTTGGGTTAGCACCTAGTTTGTTTCCTTTTCTCGAGTAAAATATTTTGCTTTCCTGTATTTTAACACAAGTGTTGCAGCGCAGTATGAATTCATAATACGCGTTCATAAATCCCCACGCTAGGATTTTTAAACTATCTTGACAAAAATGATTCATTTAATTCCTCCTGTATTTTAACACATTGGAGTGTTGGAGCTCGGTATGAATTCATAATACGCGTAATCGAATGGTTGTTAAACTGAAAAATTACCAGAAGACGTTCTATTTTTCGCAATGAAATGAACTATATTTCATTATTTCATTGAGTTTTCCTCAATTTTACCAGAGCCGCGCCACCGCCAATCACAAAAATAAAGCTGATGTGAGGTTATAGTAGTAGTAAACTCTCTATTGGCGTTTTGCGTAAGCAAATTCAGCCAGAAAAGCCTTCTATCCCGGCTTAGTTAGAGCTGGGGCGACCTATCCCAGATAAGTTACACCGTGGTGGATAGAGATACTATTTTTGGAGCCTCCAGTATGTCAAGTATATACTCCTGGGACTCCGACTTGTTTTAAGGTTCGAACACCACCGGCTGGACATTCACACACATTTAAATCTTGTACAGGGTGATCCCGTATAATGTCGCCCCGTTTTAACTTTTTATTTTAAGTAGCCAAAAAAATTAAAAGTATGATTATGTAGGTACTGGAATAGTTATTTTTGTTACAAGTACCTAAAATGGAGTTTTTCAGGACGAATCATTGCTGTTTCCGGACGAGGCGTTAGCCGAGTCAGAAATAGCAGATGAGTCCTTAAAAACTTCATTTAGGTACGTGTGACAAACACTATTTTTTGTCATACGCTCCCAAAATTTAATTTTTATTTATAGGCTTTTTGCAATTCTTCAGAACGCCTAAATCTGCAAATTTACCATAATTTTTGAAATCATAATGTACGACAAAGTTAGCTTAGAATTTGATATCGTAGCAACTATTTGACAATTTTGTCATGTCATTCGAAATTTGACATTTAGACATATTCAGGAATTTTGGAATAGTCCGTAAAAGTTGCCATGACGACTTTTAGGGACTATTCCAAAATTCCTGAATATGTCTAAATGTCAAA